>JAPKID020003884.1:0-12030 GCA_026931265.2 Tropidonophis doriae
CCTTCAAAATATTTTCTATTACCCTATGCACCCTTTCCTTGAGAAAAAATTGTAAAAACCAATAAAACTTTTTGAATAAAAAAAAAAAAGTTACCCCAAAGCAGTTACATTTTTAGTAAAATTCTTCTAGACATTTAAAAGCAGAAATAAATATTTATTTTAAGCTGAATTTAACTGAGTATGTATCTTGAAATATAAAAAAACAACAGATTTTTAATATACTCAAAGCAGTGGTAAGTAGCTTTCATTGCCTGGAAATGCCACTGGGAGAAAGAACTCAAGAGGAATGAGAATTCTAAAAGAGGCAATAGTAAATCGCAATTGAAAACAATTCTATAAAGGAAAGAAAATTGAAGACAGCAAAAGAGGCCAATGTACAGTAGATGCACACAAACAAACAAAAAATCCCCCTTAGCGAAGATCTGAGAACAAAACAAGGACACAAATAACAGATAGAAAGAAGTACAAGTGATTGAGAAATGGTACATGCAGGTGGCCGAGATCTATAGTGATGGTGTCAGGTGTGCTGAAGGGGAAAAGAAGCTGAGATTGTGATGGAAGTAAAGACAAAAATAGCTTCTTCTGATATATTCAAAATCAAAAAAGAAAACAGCATGTCAGATGCTCAATGCAAAAAGAAAAACACTACCAGCACGAAGAGGCAAATGAAGGCTTGAGACTGAGAGAAATGTGGTCAGGAATCATTTATTTACTTTGCATTCAAATCTCTAAAACAGATTGTTTCCTAAGGTATAGAATGTTGTATGATTTCCAGTTAGGTGTACCTCTAAAGTTAATAAGCAAGCAAAGAAACACTGCAGATAGAAGAAATTTGCTGATGGCTTAACTGAACCTAAATTCTGAGAAATACAAATGTTCCTATATTTAAAAAGAAGAAAAGCGACCAAGAGTATATTACAGCTAATTCAAAGTTAATTGATAACTGGACAACAAAGATTTTCCTTTCTGAACACTTTGGGATGATTCTTATAGATTTGTAGCTGCTAATCATGAAAATAATCATTTACCATTTTATAGAACCTGGTTTTACACAATGGCAACATACACTCGTCAGCAGCTGTTGGCTATTCTGCACAAATGAAAGAAACACACAAAAATATGAAACTGTTGTTAAAACACAGTGGTGGGTTTCGGATCCCGGTGCAACAGGGCCCGGCATCCACCATATAAACGTGTGCAGCACGCACATGTGTCCTTATCTCCTGTGATGCTCCACGATGCCTCCATGATGCTCCAGCTGCTTGGCGGAGTGTCGCACAGGTGCTGTATGCTCCATGCGCATAAGCGCCGAAGAGCTCAAATACAGGTAAGGACAGTGGGCAAGTGGGGCGTACTGCCTGCAACCCACCACTGTGGAAGCACATCCAGTACACCAAGTACAAATGGAATATCTGTGGAAATCTAAAAGTAGTGAATCTGCTCCTTGCCATGCAGCTCAAATACACCAAGTATGTTGCATATGTTGTTACATATGCAAATGGGAAAGCCATGTAAGAGAGTCTCATTACATAAAAAAAACAAGTCATCCAAAGGAATTTCATTCCAGGATAGAAAAGCATGGCATATCAACCACTTGTTGACCTGGCGAAGATATTTTTTTTCCTGTGCTTCACATAAAACTTGGACTGATGAAAATTTTTGCCAAAGGGTTGAAAAAGGAAGGTGAAGATTTTTTCCCTTTATTTGAGACAGATGTTTCCAAGAATAACTGATGCAAAGATGAAGGAAGCCACTTTTGTTGGTTCACAGACCAGATATGTCATCAATGACAAGTGGTTCAAAGATCTGTAGTGGGGCGATGAAGCGCAACATTTCACTGAAGATTCATTTTCTGCAGTCACATTTAGTCTTCCTTCCAAAAATCTAGGGGCAGACAGTGACAAACTCGGTGAAAAATTTCACCATTGCCACAACAGAAAAATGGTATCCATCAATGCCGTCTGACTGTTGTTGGACACTGCAGTGAGACACAGAGTACAAACAAAAATCAGCAGTCAAACCTTTTTAGTTCTGTTGAATTCATGTGTGTCAGAAACATGGTATTAAATACATTATAGTCATTAAAAGTTAATTTTATATTTCGCAGGATTCCTACACGATACAGTCATTTGGAAATTTTATTTGTGTTCAGTTTGAAGGAATGGGGTGGCTGGCTATCTTAATCACCAAAAGTTTTTCAGGAAGCAAAACTTTTGGAAAAAAATGTTGTCCAGTATATCTAGTAAGATTCTAGAGCAGATTCGCCGAACAAAAAGAAGTAGAGCAGCCATCATGAAGTTTTTCTGAACCAAAAATAGGGACTACATACAAACAGCTCCAAAAGTCTTCTAAAACTTATGGCTCACTTACTTTATAGTGCCCAGCTGGGACTATATATCCATTATAAACCATGTGAAGTATAAGCTAGTAAAACACCCATCTTGATTAAAATCCCAGTTTGTTTCCCTCCCTCACACTTTTACTTACTGATCTCTACCTATTCCTTCAAAGTTAAAGCCACCTTACTTTGCTATTGATGGCATCTGCTGAGTTACACACATTCAGTACAGCGAGTCACATTGATATGAGCATCTCATTAAAGTCCCTCCCTCTTACAAATGTGTGTTCCCCAATAACGCTCAGTCTTCAAAGGGAAAACATTGATAGTTTGGAAAACTGTATGAAGATGGAAAGCAACATGTCTGTTTTTTATGATAAATCTACCTCCTTTCATCCCTGTCTCCCCACCTGCACACAAATAGACACAAATTAGAATATTCATGATCATTATTTTTATCAAAAGGACATTCATGGAATGCATTTACATAATTAATAAACTGAAGGAAATAACAATGTGCTCAGGGGCATGCCACAAGCAGTAAGAGGATTAATTTGTTTAACAAATTGCTGAATTATTTGGTCAGCCCTACTGAACAATAAATTATTCTAATAGCACTAATCATGTGTTTTTCTCTTTCCATGTATAATTGGGACAACCAAGAATATTAGGTGCTGTCCATTTGAACTGTCCAACATATAATTTAGTAACGCTTTGTAAAAAATTAATAGTGTTAAGAAAAAATAATTTAACCTTGAGATAAAACTATAAACAGAGACAAATGCTAGGCTTTTGTGATCTAGGTTAATTATGGTAGCTGGTTTTTCTA
Organism: Tropidonophis doriae; assembly: GCA_026931265.2. NCBI lineage: Eukaryota > Metazoa > Chordata > Lepidosauria > Squamata > Natricidae > Tropidonophis > Tropidonophis doriae. Next base: position 3,168 of record JAPKID020003884.1, read on the forward strand.
ATTCTGTTTTTGCCATTTATATCCTGCCTTTCTGCCTACAGGACATTCTGATACCAATCTTACATGCTTCTTTACATGAAAAGTTGGGCTATGATTTATAATAAACTGATTAATATTAATTGGAAATTGTTGCATCTCAGTTTTCAGCTGTTTTAACCGAATCTTTAGAAGCTTAATTACCAAATGGCAAGCAGAAGTATACTGTGGTAAATAAACATTATAATATTATGTACATCAATTCTGAACGTATCTCTACTTGAGTCTTTCAGTGCACTTTTTAGAATGCCACAAAGCTTCCATATTCTTTAGAATCATACAAGTGGTCCTTCGGTTACGACTATTCGTTCAATGAGTTTTCAAACTTATTATGGCACTGAACAAGTGGTATTTGTGACCAATCCCTGAAGTTCCATGTGTTACAGTGCCCCAATGTCACATGATCATGATTTCTCTGCCTTCTTATATAAGCAAAGTCAATAGGGAAGCTTACAAAAAGTTAGAAGTGTCTCCTGCTCCTGATACTTTTTCACCTGCCTGTGCTTCAGATTGCTTGTCCATAACCCTTCTATGGCACCTGCACACACACTTACACCTCAGAGTGACTCCCTACAACGCCCCCATGTACCCATACAGCCACCAGCTAGCTTGCTGCCTGCTGCCTGCTTAACAGCATACATGGTCTCGGGGTTATGAAAGCAACAGGGATTCCAGGGATTTTAACACCTTGTGATATCAGCTTTATGGCTACACTGCTTAGCAATGAAAATTCCAATCCCAGTTGCCATTGTACCTTAAGGACTCCATGTATTACAATTGGAATTCAGACACCCCTACACCAAAAACCTCCTCCATCTATTGCAGGGCCGAATTAAAATTTAACTAAATGGAATCTGGATAAGTGGAAAAGGCCAGTTTCTTGACTCTATCTAGAATCCTAACCTTTCCTGACAAAATAAATAGGTTAACCATGCCTACTGAAGAAAAGTGGTTTTTCCTCATAGATATTCAAAAGAGCTTATTGCCTATAATTTCTATAGCTGTCCAACTCAACAAAGTCACTCTGGGGGCTTACAATTCTAAAATTATAAAACAACTTAAAAGACATTAAAACAATAAAATGAGATTTATTGATTAAAGGGAACAACCTAGACACAAGTTTTATATATTTATATTTGGCTATAATATATACATGGTGTCACATTTTGTTACTATTCACTAAATAGAACCGTTTTTGCGTGGTAAACCAGATCTTCCAATTCAACCTGGCTTGGAAAGATAGGGCTGAAATACAGAAATTTGGAGGGCATCATAATGAGAAGGGCAGCAGAAACTTAAATCACACTTAGGGGCAACATTTCCCTTAAAAACTCATGTGTTACATTCCTGGGACACTACTACAGTCAGCACTGTGTTATATTAAATGAAATATGCTCCATTAAACTTAACTATGTTCAAGAACTGAAAAAAATCTGTGCAGGATAATGTAGAAAAGTCCAGAAAACTGGATTTAATTCAGATAGAAGTACAAGTATATTAGCATGTTTGGAAAGAAATCCAATTCAGGTCACCTATATAACTGTAATTCTTGAGCCTTTTATTTAAAATAAAATGAATGGTGATGCCATCTATCTTCTTATTCCTTTAGGAAGCCTGTTATTGGTAATCAGAAAGCCAATGCAGAAGTGCCTACATACACTATTAGCCCCTTAATGCTTTAGGGCACTTTTAAGTGTTATCAAGTTCCTGCATGCAAAATTATTAACACAATTAGCCTGCTGTATTAGCAACCAAGTCTTCCATTTATTACTTCTCAAATTCAATGACCTTGGAGAGGCAATCAATAGCTAAACTGATAAATGGGAAAGCTTTTTACCGATCTATTCCTTGAGCGCTGGGGCTGAATGTTGATTCTTGACAAGAGCAATTTATAATTTAGTGATTCTGAATGTTTTTTCCAGCTGTTCAAATTTCCTTTTCAGGACAATGCAACTATAAAAATTGGAACATTCAAATTGTTGGTTTATTGAACATTGCATTAGTTAATTAAAAAAATAATTCATCCAAGAAGTACTAGTTTTCTCATTATGCCTAATTAAAATGCCCAAACATACACCTATGCTTGTATGTTGATGTGTGTCTGTTTATGTATGAATAGGTCTAATATTTTTAATGACATAATCATTCCCTCTTCTAAATTTTAAATATTTTAAACCACATTCCATGATGATTGGGTAATGCTAGGTTTACTAATTAATTCAACCTCTATTGATCTAATGAAAGTTCATCTATTTTTTAAAATGTTTTCTTCAAATTCAATTTATTTGTTTGTTAGGTCCCAGCAGTAGCAACAGTTACTAAGCAATATGAAAGTTTAATGATATTTTTATCACCAGTTTGAACTATTTCATTCTGTTTATCTGAAGATAGAGTGAACTGCAAAAGATGAAAACTTTTCCTCCATATATATGTTGCAGCTTCTAGAATTCCCTGCCAAGACGATCACTGAGAGTGTAATCCTTGCACATCTGCATGGAACAAAGTTCAAGAAATATTTTCCCATAGTCTATTGTGAACACTAACGAACAAAAAATATTATACATACATGCACACATACATGCAGTATACACGTGTCTGTATGTGTTTAATTTACATTCTACCTTTTATACAAAAGCTCAAGACAGCATCACTCTCTTACTATATTCCCACAATAATAATTCTATGAGGTAAATCAAGGGTGTCAAACTCGATTTCATTGAGGGCTGCATCAGGATTGTGTTTCACCTTGGGGAGGGGGGGCATAATGGCCAGCTTGATGTCATTTGTGCCAGAGATGCCTTTGGTGGCCCGAGTGCTCAGCCAGTGAAAATAGGTTCCCAAGCTCCATTTCCAGCTGTGACTGCCTCCTGCAACCATCTGCTAGTGAAAATGGAGCCCAGGAGGACAACATGCAACCCTTGCAAGTTCCTTTTTTGCTGCCTGAGGCACTGCTGGTCAGTCCCTTGCTGTTTCTAGGGCGGCCCATGCATACCAGATCTGGCCCTTGGGCATCGAATTTGACACCCCTGATGTAGATTGAGGTTGAGATGGAGAGTCTGGACAAAACTAATCCAATACCTTTCCAGGATGAAAGTGGAATAGAATCTGCTATCTCCACTTCTCATCTAACACCTTAATGCCTATACCACACCAGCTGTCATATACTGTATATGGAAAGGCAGAATATACTATCATGCAATTTTATATACAATATGATATCAAAATATATTTTAATATAGCGTGATGGCTTCCCCCAATGCCAGCTCAGACAATGAGGAAGAGCTGGCTTTGGAGACTTCAGAGAAGGTTGCATAGAAGCATTGAGAAGTCGATAAGGGCTCCAAGCCAGGAATGGAGAGACCAAGCACAGTGGAAAGATCACTGGAGGGGCGTCTGGATGAATGGCTGTCTGAGGAAGGAAAAAGAGAGGTGCCACTGCAGCTGGAGAGTTCGTAGGAATGGAAACACAGAATGGAAAGGGTATAGCTGCACCTGGCCATGGGGAATGGGGATGGGGAAGAATTCCTCCTCTGGATCCATGGATGTGCACGGTTGATGCACAATAGAGGCTGGTGAGGCTGCCTTGCCCTTCCGGGTGAGCTGCAAAAAGCACTTATTTAATCAGATGAGTGGGGGATTGTTGGAAACAACTGCCCATTCTCTTGCCACATGCATGCTTTGACTTCATTTGGACTTGCATTTGGATTTTGGTCCTTTGCCTTGGATCATGGATTAGACTGCTGACTCTGTGGACTTTTGATTTGCCCTTGCACTTGGTAACTTTTTACCCTAACAAAGCAATGTTGAATTTCCTAGGACTTTGGAAGTGGATGAGAATGGGGTCTTGGAGATTCACATTAGGGGATTGGACTTTCAATAAATGCCTTAAAACCTTTTTGTGTGTCATGAATGCCTTTGAAATAAGACGTATACTGAGATACATTCATAGAATCAAAGCATTTATTATTTTTAATTGTTATATAATTAAAAGATCAAACAACATGAGGTAGACCCAGAAGAAGATGCAGAAAGAACATCAAAGACACACTACAACATTAGTTAACAATGGTTGATGCTGCCAAAAGAGCAAGAGCCACAGCTTTGTATCTCCCTTAACACCCAAAGTGGAAGTAAAAGAGAGAAAGAGTGATTATACAATTATATATAATTACAAATTCCTTAATTATAACTCGGACCATAATTCATTTTTACAGCTATTTTGGCATGAGCTTTCAAAAGCAAATGACTCAACCATGCCCTAAATTGTAGTGAAGTCAGCACATGGTTTATATCTATGAGAATGTTCTACAGGAACATACTAGGTCACCTGAAGACATGTGAACTTCAACTCCCACAAGTTGGCTGGGAAATTTTAGAAGTTGAAGTCCATACATCTTAATGTGGCCAAGGTTGAGAAACACTGCTCTAAAGAAGAATTATCCCAACAGAAGAACATCTCTTCTACACTGATGTCAAATGAATGGCTTTTGAGGATGATCACAGTAGTCAGGGAGATCTGTATGAAAGAAGACACCACCACCAGTTGCTACAGTTTCAGCAAATTAACAGTCTTTGAAAATGGACACGTCTTAGTTTTTCAAAGCTTACAAAAATTTTGAGATGTGACTATTACTTATTAGCAGCATTATGTGCTATTTCCTAAATTTAACCAATCTTCATTAATATAAGCAAGAAAGAGATATTGTATAGGCCAATGAAACAGTTCCTCTTGCAATATTGCAAGGTTCAGAAATAAGGTAATGGAGGACAAAGCTAAAGTGTGTCCTTGGCACTGGCCCAAGGTACTTCATACTCCCTATCTGGATTTGGCCTTAAATGATCAAAGTGGGCATACAAGAAAAATAAGCACAAATTGTAATATTGCATATCATTGCTGAGTAGAGTAAATCTTTTTTAAGATGGCCTATTTCCCCATCTTCTTACATGTTCATCAGCATGAGAGATGGTCTTAATGTTGCTCTTAAACTGGCATTAAAACACACAAAGTTAGAGAATGAGAGAAAAGAATAAAGGCAGAGAGAAAGAAAATCTTGAATGTATAAAATAGATTTATTGTGAATTTTATTAACAAGAGATCAATGAATCAGGGTGAATCTCAAACTTGCAACCACATAAAGAAGCTGTATCTTTAGGAATTAAACTGTGGTGTTCTGTACTTGTCCTAACATCTTTAAGTATGTCCTGTCAATACCAATCTTCATCTAAATCCCAGTTTATCAGTGAAGGTATCACTGAAAGTTACATTTTTTACTAGGTGTCCAACAGTGTTAAGATTTTTAAGATTCCACTTTAAGATGCCACTAAGCCTACCCAGCTTCAAGGTGTGTAAATCTGTAATACTTTGCCACTATTATCTTAAATATGAGGTCAGCTACCTTGTTGTGGATATGATTACATCAGTGGTGGGTTCCCGGCAGCATTCACGTGGATGTGTGCAGTGCATGCACGCACAGCACGCTTAGTGCCTCCGTGAGCCTCCAGCTGTTCAGCGGAGCATTGCACAGGTGCTGTATGCGCTGTGCACATGTGCGGAGGCGCTGAAGATGTAAAAGACTAGTAAGGAGCTCAGGCAGGTGGGTGGGCCCTCTGGAGCACCATACTGGAACGGTATCCGGTGCTCCAGGCAGGCTCCGGTACACTCGTACTGGGGCATACCGCCTGCAACCCACCACTGGATTACATGTGCATTATGTGAAAGCTATGAGATGTGGGTCTTCCCTCTGATCTTTATTATCCATTTCTCTTCCAGCACTTACCATCATCTAACACTGTTTCCTGAATTCACTTCATGCCTATCACTTCCACACCCTTAGTTTTTTTAATTCCAACTTTTCCTTTCAGCAAGGTAGAGGAGAGCAGAGTTCTACTATTTTATTTAGAAAAAAAGGAAGTTTGTGGATTTGCAGGAAGACATTTCTGCCTGGGGATCAGAAGGAGTAATATAATGTCTTGTCCAGGATCAGATTTATTATGGCATAAGGTTTCATGGGATGAGTATACATTTTTATCAAATGTAATTGGCGCTGGTTCATAAAAGTTTATGGAACAACATATTTGAGTTGCTATAACTCTCTATAGATTCTCTCTAGAATAACTTGGCATGTAAACCCTCACAATCAATCTTGAAAGGATATTACTTTGGTATTTACCAGATAATACAGATTTAGAGTTGCAGTGTTGGTTGTGTTGTTTCAGAAAAGAGCCAATCTTCTATGGTTTCACTTGCTCAGACTTGGTTGAAATACTCCCTTTAAATGGTTAAATTTCTTTGGCACTTCACTGCAGCCAATAACAATTTTGTACTGACTGCTTAGACAATATCTGTCATCTGGCTAATGGTATGAGGGACAAAATTTAGATATTGATCTGTAAGTCAGATACTAGCCTCAAAGGTCAAATATTGACTTACAAAGGCAAGTACTGAAGTCAGCATTCAACTTTCACTAGGCACACCAACCCCATATACTGAAATTTTGCCTCAGCTGTTTCCCAGTGAAAGGCTAATATTATCATAATGTCCTGCCCTCGTAACAAGCAACCTTTGTGTTGTGAGTTGAAACAGGGTCCGACACAGGTTTCTCATAATCAGCTCTTTATTGTGGAAAGCTCAGACTTCAGCATGGTACAGCAGAGATTCAAAAACCCCGCGCAAAAGCAGCTCCTTAAATACTCTTTCTGGGCGGGAAGCCCAGGCAGCTGAATCCACTGATTCAAACCGGCCGCGTCTTAGCCAATCAGATGCGGCGGCGGTTAGATTTGAAACGGTCGTAAACCCGAGGACTCAACAACAAGGATCTACTTCCTTCAGGCAGAGCCACAATAGGAATCCCAAAGCCGTTTCATTCCATCATCAGGACAACCTTCAGAGTTGCCCCTGCATGGCCCCATAGGAGTCTGACAACCAATCAGAACACATTCAAATTCAAAGCCAGAGAGCATAAAACCAGGGCATTCTAAGCATCTCTTTCCTTTCCCCCCAGGACCTCAAACCATGTTATCCTGGTCACCATTAAAAACCATCTTTCCAAGCAACCTCCATGAATCTAGTGGTTTTTTCCCCTCACTTGGAACTGAACCCAGAGGGACATTTCTTGAATTCCACAAAAGGCTGCATCATAGATGTGTATCAGGCGATTACAATGTAGACGATTTTATTTCCAATCCCTTCCCATCCATCTCACTGAATTGTCTTTATCCAGTTCTGAGTGCCTTAAACATGAATATATGAATATGCTGTGCTGTAACATGAACAATATATGGGCCATCTAAGCTGAAATCTTCAGTGTGTTGGCTCCATTGTCCCAAGATTCTGGCAATCTACTCATGCTCACTTGGAAAGCTGCAAGACCCATTCCATTCCAGCTGCAATACTTACGTCTACAATCAAGAAATCAAGCCAACACCAAGCATTGGTGAAGTATTTGTGGAATCCATAAGCCACCCATTTCAGCAACATCTCTAAGACAAATATGTAGGTGAAAATTTTGTCAGCGTATTCCAGCATGATTTTAATATTCTTCCTTTCGTTCAAGTAAATGTCTTCAAATGCCTGAGATAAGAATGAATATATGAGTATTATATTTGCAGAATGTTATTAAATTTATTATTAAATTTACTATTTTTCTTATACATCTCCTTCACTACCTCCCTCTTTCCCTCTTCCTTTCTCTCTCTCTTGCCTTCCCTCTTCCCCCTCACGCTCTCTTCTTCTCCTCCCTCCCCCTTCTCTCAGACATACATGCTGCTGAAACATTACATATAATGCAAGGAAGGTATAGCAAATATAAATAGAAAATCCATGAAAAATCAGGGTGAAAAAAATAATCTGTGAAATTTCTGTTTTTAAAAAAAAAAATAACCCCCCTTTATGTTTTCCTCTGATCATAGCAATTCTTTCTCTTCGTTGTTGCTTTAGCTACTGTTTTAATCCACTTTCCTTTTCCATTCTATCTCTCAATATTCTCAGGCAATTAAGGATCCTGTAATACATGTGATGATGTCACAAAAGCAATCAGATTTGACCAACAACTTGGTGTGTCTAAAATTACTGATGCCTGTAACATTCTCTAAGACTAAATTTCTCAATGATCCCCTTCTGTCACCTCAACCGATGACCACATTTGGGGTGAAATTTCGATATCCAAGTGATCTGGTTGTTAAGGAAATCATGCAACTGCTATGAATATTGTGCAATCATTAAGTGAGTCAGGAATTCCTCCCTTCTCAGCTGAGAAAATCACAAGCTTCAATCACATGGACTCTGGATGCTACAACTGTTTTAAATATAAGATGATTGCCAAGCTCCCACATAGCCATTGTTTGAGCATGGGAATGCTGAAACGGTTGTAACTTTGAGGAAGGGTCGCAAGTCGCTTTTTTCAGCACCCCTGAACTGTTGTTAAATGAATGTCCATAAGTCAAGGACTATCTGTGCTGTTTTCAAACTATCTTTCTAGGATTCCAGAAAAATTCTATTCTGCTGGCAAAGGTTGGGACAACCTGTTATCTTTGTCATATTGTAGAAACGCTTTTCATGACCATGAAGAATAATTCAAGGTAGATTCAGTTTTTGGTTGCAGCTATCATTCACACACACACGCACACGCACACACACACACACACACACACACACCCAATTGACTATTAATTAGGTGCTGGAGCAAATCCTGAACACTGATAAAATGAAAAAAGTCAATTTTGATATGATTCTAATTAGTGAAAGCACAAAAATTGCAAAACTAATCAGATTTAAAAGCAGACTAGGAAGGAAGCAGGTGTATATAAATGGTTTCCCATGAAAACTAGA
>JAPKID020003885.1:0-12030 GCA_026931265.2 Tropidonophis doriae
CTGTCAAGTTTGAACCCCCCCTGGGTTTTTTTTTCTAAAGGGTTAGGGGTGCAAGGCTCTTGTAACTTGACAGCTTGAAGACTTGCATGTTTCAATGCCAGAGTTACTGAGCCAACATTTTGGTTGCTAAGCAAGAGCATTGCTAAGTGAATTTCACCACATTTTACAAGTTGGCCATGCCCACCCAGTCTCATGGCCGGCAAGCCACTCCCACAAAGCAGGCCAAAATTTTTTTGAAACCCACCTCTGCGCCCTACCTATAGGCAAAGTGAACTAGTCACTGGGTTCCAGTGTGCTGGCTGCAGAGAACCAGATTTCAATTCACTCTTAGCCAGAGGTGGGCTTGGAAGTGGTTCAACTGAAACGGTAGTAGTATGTCGGCCTGGGTCGCAGGAACTGGCAGCAACCCAGCAAAATTGTGTGCACACCGAACTGGCAGTAACGCCGGCAGCAACACACCCCTGCTCTTAGCCATTTGCTGACTTTAGTCCACTCGTTCCTCCTCTGCTCAGCTTATCTTGAAGGGTTCTTGTTGTGAGGATCAAATGAAGCAAAGAGTCTTTTCAAACTGCCTTGAGCTTCTGAAAAAAAAGCAAGTGATGAATCAAACAGATAACCACGATGAAAAGGCCAAAAGATGTTTAATTTATTCGTGTTGCTCTTCTGTTTTTATCTGTACTGAAGGTAACCAGCTTTTCATATTTGTTTGTCTGGTGTGTAAAAAGAACTTGTCTGGGTTTTGGGTGCTAGGCTTGCCGGCAATCGGTAGTGACTGTCCTTTATAGCAGCAAAAGTTGGTTGATTGGAATGCACATGGGAGGCAAATAGGCAGAAAGAAACCATTCCCCCGGTCTTTCTCATTTGATGTTTCCAATTTCAGGCCCTCTCCTGAAATGATTTTTATATGAAAAGGAGAGAGAGAAAACAATCTGGCTCCCACTCCAGATAATTTGGTAAACTAACTGTGATTCGATGTTGGTTTGGCCACCTCGGTAATGGCTCATTCCATGCTGTGTATACGCTATGTATGCCTGTATTTAACCGGATTGATTCTTTTCTACAATTCTTCTTGTCTCCCTTCTTTTTCCTGTGCTAGGCAAAGTGATACTTGTTGAGTCCTCGGGTTTACGACCGTTTCAAATCTAACCGCTGCCGCGTCTGATTGGCTAAGACGTGGCCGGTTTGAATCAGTGGATTCAGCTGCCTGGGCTTCCCACCCAGAAAGAGTATTTAAGGAGCTGCTTTAGCGCGGGGTTTTTGAATCTCTGCTGTACCATGCTGAAGTCTGAGCTTTCCAACAATAAAGATTTACTATGAGAAACCGGTGTCGGACCTTGTCTCAACCTACAACATATGCTTTGTAATAAAATGTGTTAGAAATTCTTTTCTGTTGCTGTTGTTGTTGTTTTTGCCACCATAAACATGGATTTCCTCCTACAATGTCTACAGAATAACAAAATGTCTGGAAACTTTAAGTCTAGGAAGAATGGTTTAAAAAGTGAGCATGTTCAACTCGCAAACAAGCAAAAACTATGATTGTGATATGGTGACATGGTGATATGATTGTGCTTCTTCCCAATTCATATATTCTATAGAAATGAAAATATTTGCAATATATATAAAACAATTAAAATATTCAGTGTAAACAAAAATCTAATCAATTCCAAATAATATACATATACAAATAACACACACACACACGACACACAAGACACACACACACACATATATACTTGTGCTATATATATATAAAGCACCATAACATAAGAATAAGAAAGCATTATTTATTACATTATTATGTCTACTGTTAAAATAAGAACTTGAGTAACTCATTTCAAAGAGAAAATTGGATTGTTTATTAAATAGTCATTACATTCAGTAAATATCTGGTATAATTGATCATGTTCTCCTAACCCTAAGCTCACTAAATATACTCCTCATATTTTACTGTCTTCTTTGAGAACTGAATTTTGGAAAAATATGTTCCATAACAGTTAACCATCACTGAAGAATAACTTCCACCTAAATTTATTTGCTAAGCCAATTTCTAGGCTATATCAATTAGAAGTAGCAAGTTGATGACAACTTTGTTTTTTCTCCAGAGTATCTGTCCATTTTCTATAGCATCACTTTTATAATTACAGAAAGACATGGTAGGAGTATATTTTAAATCTGCTGGCCCAATGTATTAGTTTCTCATTTTTCATACAGACCCATAAGGGGAAAAGGATATTGGTTAATATCCTCAAATATTATCTTGATGAGGTGCTGTTATCTTTGGGGAATTTTGTTCTTTGGTTCATGAGAACTGTTTTTGTTTTTCTATTCCTATAGCTGCGTATGTGGAACATTACTTTACTAAATCTTTCTTCCCTCACTATCTGCAATAAGGTAAAAGAACATTTACTGCCATCATAACAGCTCTAAACTGATCGAGTGTTATAGCTTTTGGGTGGCTTGACTATAGTTCACAAGATACTGATTCATGACCTTGAATTATTTTCTGAAGAGACAATTAACCATACCTCTATTTTTCCCACTGCCTAATGCTCTGAGTAATTAGAATAATCATTATGTTTAAGGAATCACCATTACAAGAAATGCTTAAAAAAACCCTACAATGTTTTGTTTCACGCAAGAGATTTCTGTGATTAAATTATCTTTAACTCTTTGATATTTTTTTAAAATTTGATCATTCTTCGAGGTTTTTGGATAGGATGGTTGTGAAGCTTCCTTCAATTTAATTGAGATTAAGGTTTGGTGTTTATTTTTCCAAGTGGCTGTGTTTTTTAGATGTATTGTTTTTTCTTTAATCTTTAAATTCCCTCAAATTTTCAAAGTAGGGCATCTTTGAATTTAAATAAAATAAAATAAATAAGCAAACAAATGTATCTGATAAATTATTACCAACATGACAACAACAATCATCTGCAGAATAAGAATAATTTTTTGCCGTCTTTTCTTACTGAACTAACTCCTAGTGTTAAACACACTGGTTCCAATCCTGAATTCATTATATTCCAACATTTGTACAGTAACCATTTGGCTAAGCATATCTTATCAATAGAGTGTAAAGCACTAATTGCCTGATTTGGGCAAACTCATTCCAGTGCAACAAGTTTATATAATGAAATAAGGTGAATGAATCAATACTGGCTTGCTTGTCAGACTGCAAAGAAACTATACATTCAGCATTAAACATTCCACAAAGCCTGGGCAAAGGGATGCTATGCGCACATAACTTGCAATGAACTAGTATAATATTCAGGAGAATTTCTGAAAGCACAATTAATCTATGTTCTCTCCATTACTGCAGTTAGTGTAGAGATATATTAAACTTTCATAAGAGTTATCTACTCAGACACTATTACAAAACCTTCAATGAGAACCAGACCATTCTTATCTTCAGGATGACACTTTTAATAGTGTCTTTCTGAACATCATCCAGCTTTTCAATAACTTGCTTAAAGTGTGGTCTAATTAACAATTAAACTATACACTTTTATAATTCAGATAGAATATTTCCATTCATGCTGCCATTGTGGTACATTAGTTGCTCTTAGATCTCTTTCATTCTACAGAGTCATTTTTTTGAAATTCAGCATATTCTTTTTAATCATGATTTTATCCTATATATTTTTAGTTTAGTCTGTTCTAAAGACGTAAAAAGCAAATGAGAACAAGTTTGGTGTAGTCTTCAAAGTGTTAGACAATGACCAGTTAAATCTATGTTCAAGGCCATATTTTCTTGTAGGACTAGTTATTATCTTTCAAGTAAACTCCTCACACACAGGATTATTAAAGAGAAATATGAGAAAAATAAATGCATGGTAATTTTAAAGCAGAGTGATAAAAAAAAACCCTGGCACTTGGGTGAGTCACTCCAACCAATATAAATCTAATCTCCAAAATATGCTACATCTACAACATGCCTTCAGTCTACCAAGCCAATTAGCCTGGATAAACAGAAATCAGTTAACCCAACACAATTCGTTATAGATAATTTATGATGGTTTTGGAATGACAACATTCTTTTCTAAGTGATCACAGACATTCTGCTTAAAAAAATCTAGTACTTCTACAGAAAAATGATGCATGTTGTAGATCATTGTAATAATTTATCATCCTTTCTTTTTGTATAAAAAATAGCTTATTTGGTTTGTTTCCTGCTATTATGGCATCTTGTCAGTTCTCTAGGAATCTTTTTAGATCACTTCTGGAAACTCCTTCAATAACCTGGAATATAATTTATCTATCTTTGAAATTCATTTAAGGTACTATAAGAACTATTGCCTATGGTATCTTGGGGATCCAAATTAATTCTTTTGAATGCAAAATAGTGCATTCAGCAAAGTCTTTCAGACAATATAATGTTCTTGGTTTTAATCATTTACAGCTTAAGCCCATGCATATTTACCCAGAATTCTTTTCTAGTCAGTGATTTATATATACTTCTTTTGGACTAACTAATGGAATTTATTTCTGAAAACACAGAATAAGGAAAAATGAATCTTTTCTTTTATATATTCCTGAGAAGGTACCCCACTACAAGGACATAAACACAATTACTCTGTTGTTCTGAGTAGCAAAAATAACCATTGTGATTTAAAATAGTTATTTATGATTGGTGTAAAAATGAATAATATTTTCAGGCAAATAATGGGCCTTTGAATTAATCAAGCGAGAATCGCTATTCATGTGCAGTCAGTTTGCAAGCCATTGAGAGGCCAATGTCTTCAAGATGGTTTAGAATAGTGTCCTGAGTGGCTGCTCCTAATATTTCCTCCTTATCAGTCCATACAGAAAGCTACTCAAAAAGCTTAGAGATTACAGCACTATAAATCACCAAGTACAGTGGATATGTTACCTCTTCAGGCCAACATCTGTGTTGGTGCGATAATATTAAAGCTTACTGAAATAGGTACTCACCTGGCATATTTCTTGCAAACAAGTTGACTATTTCTCTGTTCTTCTCCAAAAAATTAATAATGTTGCATTTATATTCAAGGAGAAATTAAAAAAGAAGGAATCTGTTTTTGAAATTAAAGGCTATTCCTGAAGATAAACCTCTTTCTTATGATAGCTATTCCAGGCTTGCAATTAAATCTTCTCATTATAATATGACTTAAATAAATAAAGTGCTCATGAAGATAATTAAATGTTCCATAACTATGTAAAAGGAACAATTGATATTTGCAGGTGGGGGAAACTAAATTAGAAAAGATGATGGAACAGGGTTCATGTACAAATATGTTTTAAGTCATTTTCTTTGCTGTTTTTGCTTACTATGCAAATAGTTCCTTGTAATACATATAATTCAGATTACCTTTAGTTTTCCCAGGTATTTATTTTACTTCGTAAAATTAATTTTGTTTTATGTTTATATTTATCATTTTTAAACACACTTATTTTATTGTGAATATTTTATTAGTTTCCTTTGTGTGGAAGAACAACATAGAATATAAATAGCAATAACACTTAGATTTATATACTGCTTTACAGTACTTTACAGATCTCTCTAAGGGGTTTAGCCTGTTGTCCTCAACAATTTGGGTCCTCACTTTACCCACCTCGGAAGGATGGAAGACTGAGTCAACTTTGAGCCTGGTGAGATTTGAATTGCCAAATTTCAGGCAGCTGGCAGTCAGCGGAAGTAGCCTGCAGTACTACAATATAACCACTGTGCCACCGCCATTTAAATTAGCTTTTCTGATAATTTAGCACTACAAATATGTCTATATTTGTTGATAAACCTTTACTGATGCTCTGCAAACTTTCTACGCACTTTTAGTTAGAAAGATTCTTCAGGTGATATCTATTTTGAGGTATTACATTTGAAAAAGTCATAGGAACCATCACATTTTTGTAAACTGATGATGTTATTAAAAAGAAAGAAATAAGATTCTCTGTAGGCATCATGCCTATGGCGTGATTCAGAGCTTTCAAAGTTGAGCACAGATATGTTAGATAAGAGAGGAAACAAGGCATTCCATTAAAGAAAAAGATAGAAGACCTTCCCTTAAATAACTTTTTGTGGCAAACAAAAGTGTCACTAGCAATTGTGTCTGATGACCACAATTTATTCTAAAGAACCATAATCTCATGGGGAGATGTAGAGAGAGAATTTATGGTTATCAAAGGCATTTATGAAATACATTATGCTACCGTATTCATTTTTTAAATCTACATTAAGAGCAAGAAATAATCTGCAACCTAGGGGCAGCATGCTTCAGGCTGATTTCAGACATGCTTTGCGAGTAATCTACTCAGATGTCAGGGAAAAAAGAGCCTTTTCTTCAGTTTAATTTTTGGAAGAAAAAAAATAAAGTGCTAGAAAGGTAATAACCAGCATCTTAAATTGAACTAAGAAGTAAATTGACAGATGTACATTTCCAGGAGTTTGCACTCTTTAACTGGCAGTCTCATGTTGAACAAATTAAAATAAAATGATCAAGAGATGACAAGGAAATGAGTGAGTGTTTTCCAAGAAAAGCTACTACAAGGTACCAACCAGAACTGGCCAAACACTGGTGAGTCCAAGAGTACAACTTACCTTCCAAGTTGCTTTTTCAGACAAAACACAATCCCATCTAACTGAAAATTGCATGATCCTGGAATTGATAGCTCTTCTGTTTTGATAATATATTTTTTGTTCTATTTCTCTGTGGTCCCTTCCAACTCTGCTATTGTATTGCATTATATAATCTGCTTATTCTACAGTTCATCACAATTGCCACACTGCCTCCTTCAGCATAAACTCTCCCAGAAAGAGGAAGAAATAGACACAGCAACTACCATATTTTTCGGAGTATAAGACGCACCTTTTTTCCTCTAAAAAAAGGCTGAAAATCTGGGTGCATCTTATACATCGAATACAGCATTTTTTTGCCTCACAAAACCCCACCCCTTCACCAAAATGTCTGTGCCTAGCCTCATGGAGGCTTCCAGAGAGCTCCTGGGGGCTGGGGAGGGCAGACATGTTCCTCTACAGAAATTCATGCTTTGGAGCATGAATTATTCAGTAAGAATAAAAATTGAGGAGGGGCGAATCCACAATAAATATTATTGTGGGAGGTTCTTTTTATAAACTGAACAGACAGAGGGAAGATATGGATTGGGCCTTTGTTTGCCAGGGAATGAAACTTCCAGGGAGGTATGCAAAGAAGCTAGAAATCTAACTAAGCAAGTATCAGCAATTCTACAAATTTCTGCCATGTCTTGCTGATAACTTAATGTGTCATCAAAGGGAATAAGAACAAAGACATCTTGCTATCCTGGAGCTAATCTTACCAACAGAGACAGATTAGTGGTGAAGTTGAGTGAAAAGGTGCTCATGTATTTTCAAGGTCATAATATTAAAGGGAGAAGGGGAAATCAGACTTGTATACTGAGTTTCAAAAGAATTTCAGCAGA
Organism: Tropidonophis doriae; assembly: GCA_026931265.2. Lineage (NCBI taxonomy): Eukaryota > Metazoa > Chordata > Lepidosauria > Squamata > Natricidae > Tropidonophis > Tropidonophis doriae. The sequence goes on from JAPKID020003885.1 coordinate 7,414, forward strand.
GTAGAATCTAATGAAGCCAAGGAAAGGTAGGTCAAATTCAACACTGCAAGATTTAGAAGGGAAATGTGTCTGAGAATGATAGGAAAAGCTGCAAAGTGTGATTCTGAAAAGTTCTAGCAAATGTTATAACAAGATGAAAACAGACCCTGAATAGAAAGTGTGAGACATGAGAGATTAGGGCATGAGTGAATAGAAATTCATTAAGACGAATTTAAATAGATGCAAATGACACTTAAAATATACCATACCTACTCTAAAAATAGGAGCAATCTTCTCCTATTTTTCAATACCTCATGACAAGGAAATGCCTAAGGTTATTAGCCAGAAGTAGAATGGGTTCTCGTTTTACCATCCATCCTTATAGAAAACCCTTAGAGATTTCTTCCAGTTTGTCAGAGATGTCAAGGTAGTAGAATATAAAAGAATCAGTCTTCTGGTTATCATACTTATTTTATTTAGTTATATTCTTATTTTATTATTTGTAATAATTGGTGGGAAACATATCTAACACACCTTTCTCCTCTTATTTCCCCTATAACAATAAACCTGTTGGGCTGAAAGCAAGTGACTGGGCAAAGTCATCCAGCTGGCTATCCTGGCTAAGGTGGGACTGGAACTCATAGCCTTCTGTTTTCTAGCCTGGTGCCTTAACCACTAGACCAAAGTGGCTTTCTATAATATGAAACAATAAATATGCATACAGGCAGATTTAGAGAAAGTCCATATGTAGTTAGTTCCCTATATGTAGGAAGGAGTTAGATAATTAAAAGCTTGAATGGCAGTCTAGGTTATAATCTTATAATGTTCTTATAATCTTATAATGTTCTATACTTATAATCACAAAAATAATTCATTGGAAGGAGTAGAGCAAATGGTGTTAGAACAGTTCTTACAAGGTCTACAAGATCTTGTGCACTATTGAATAAAAGAGCACAACTCTAAAACAGGCAATCATTCAGTACAGCTGGCTGAGCATGATTTGATTGCTCACAGGGCAGATGACACGAAGAAAAACTAATTAGTTATGTGAAAAGACGACAGAAAAGTGAAACACCTAAAAAAGGAGATTGAGCAGGAGAGAAAGACTTAGTTATAATATGCCAAAAGGTCAGCCAAAAGTCAAGGTAGTGATACAAGTAGGAATAAATGTTGTATGTGTGACGGGGTTGGTCAAGTAGGCAAAATCTCTACAAACCAGATCTAAAACAGTTTCTTAGCTGTTAACCTCCAAAATGCAGGAAAAGTACCAGCAAGGTTAAATAGAAGAAAATTCTTGCTGTAATAGAGATGAAGATATTAACACTAGAGTTCTCTTGTTAAACAGTCCTGACGTGTTTTTAGGAAGACATAAATGTTACCTTAGATGAAGGTCCAGTTGCCAATGAAAGGTAGTACAAAATATATGGGGTTTGTAGGGAATGTATTTTGTCTATCTTGTGATGGAGTAGTAAGGACAAATATCCCAGTATGTGGCCAGTTAGTTATCAAACAAGTAAAGAGGAATAACATTAAGTGTTTATAATGTTGGAAGAAAAATTTGGTCCAGTTCCAAGCTGGGAGAAAAATACTGGAAATAAAATGGAGGCAGGCTGCAGGAAAGGCATCTCTGTTTATTGGTAGCCAGAAACTAGTAATGGCAGCATGTTTCTGGGCTGTCTGACAAAATGGGGTTGAGAGTAGGTGGGCCTTTATATGTTCTTTGGGGCTTTGTGATTGAGTTGCCTGTTCCTGTGCAGGAATAAGTAAAAGCAAGTTGAAACTTGTTTGCAAGCCCTCTTAACATTTGTCTAAGGGGAAAAAACCCCAGCAAAAACAAATATTTACAATGAAAAGTGAGGAACCAATTTATGAAATGAGATGAAGAAATAGACCTGCTGCTGTGGCCTAGAAGTGGAGCTCTCGCCTCCCAATCAGGAGGTTGTGAGTTCAATCCTAGGTAGAGGCAGATGTAGTATCTCCTGCTTGGGCAGGGGGTTGGACTAGATGACCTGCAAGGTCCCTTCCAACTCTGTTAATTTGTAATCTCTAATGTCAATCACACAGAAAGATACAGATTGTATCAGAAAAGCTAAAGTATAGTTTCAGCTATTGTTTAACATAAATAACCCAAAAATAATTTAATTCCTTTTTAAATATACCAAAACCAAAATGACAAGCAAAAGAAACTTGTTTTCCATTTGTTCAATTATAAGAAGAGAAGAAAGATTTGGCAATGACTGATTTTGTAAAAGCTAAGAGAAATGGCTCAAATCTAGAATGACTTCATTAGCAGACCAAATGTACAGGATGAAATTTAATTGGAGAATGTGAACTGTGCATGAGGAAAGAAAAAGGAACAAATTTAGGAAGGAAGATGTCTGGTTTGAGACTAGTACACATGAAAATCATTTGAAAATTTCAATAGATCAGTGGTTCTGTTGGAAGGTTGTTTGAAGATGCAGAAGCCAAGGCCTACATTAACCAGATAGAATCTATGCTTGAAATGAATGTCACCCTTTGCAGGCTTGCCAAGCAAATATGCTCTTCCAGTGACTATGATGGATAAGCAGCTTAATGAACTTTGAAATACATGCATTTTATCTTGAAGAATAGGCATATGAATGGGAAAAAGCGCATGCTAAGATAAACAAAATACTGTAGCAAAAGCCTTCTAAATCAGTAGGAGATGAACTTGCATGGTCAAAACCTGCCACCAATAATTGGATCCATCCACAAATTTTCTCCTATATGGTAACAATATTCCAGGAGAAGATTGATGAAAACCAGCTAGCCAGAGGCAAACATGTGGAGTTATGAAATAGAAATAGAAGGAAAACTATAGGTATGAGATTGTGCTTGTGTGCTTAGTGTGTGAAATCTTCACTTTAGTTTCTTTTTTTGTTATTGGTTTTTGTTGCTTTGCTCTACTTTGTTGCTACTGTACTTCTCTTACTACATTTTCACATTGGGAAATATTTCTACAATGAGTTATGTTTGATATTTGATTACTAATTTGATAGCCTCTCATCTTACATCAGTTGGGAAAATCATGTTAATCAGAGACTGATTAGATGGAATAGAATTGAAAAACATATTGTAGTACAAGGTGAGACAATAAAAATGTGGAATGGTTTTATTATATATTCTTGCCTTTTGTGATTATTGCTCCCTCTGGAGATCAGAAAATCCTGGAACAGGAAGGAGAAATTAATTATACATACCCCCTTCACAAAAATACAAGTATAATCCAGCTGGTAAAAATTCAGATACTAATTTGGGAAGTATTATAAATCCAGATTATGGAAAGTGATCATTCCACTCTACTCTGTCATTTCAAGTCCCACTTAGAATGTGGCATTCTGTTCTGGGTACTGCAGTTCAAAAAAGATAATTCAGAAAATGAAAGAAGTTTGGGGAGCTCTGTCTAAATGCTGTGGAACTAGAAATCAAATCTTAGAAAGAACAGTTACATGAAATTTATAACCTGGAGATCATAATATATCTAAAAGTAAATATATAAATATATCATATATCCTATAGAAGAAAAAAACTGGAATTCCCAAAGGTGCTTTTTTTAGGAAGTAACTGGACTTCGTTCTTTTGAAAATGCTTTACTTCTCATCCCAGAAGCTTCTTCAGCTCTGACCGGATGATGGGGAATGAAAGGATTTGTATTCCTTGCAGACAGCTGGTCATTTGCATCCTTTAAGAAGTTGTTGAAGCACTTGGAGGTTTATCTGTGTCCTTGGGGTCACCTGAGTGGTGCTCCTGTTTCCTGTAGTCTGCAATTTTTTCTTTGAAAATCTCCCATTTCCTATGTAAGAGCTGAAGAATTTTCTTGGATGAGAAGGGACATGTCTTCAAAAGAAAAAAACCAAGAAAGGCCAGTTGCCACCTGAAAAAAAAGCACCTTTGGTACAACCATGACTTGGATGACTGAGCATCTGTACAGACTTTTTAAAAATGGAATTGTTGTCTGTTGCTCCAGAGGATCAGAACAAAACTAGTGGGTTGAAATTAGAGGGAAATAGATTTAGGCTTAATCTTAGAAAAAAAATCTTGATGGTATAAAATGTCAACTAGTTCAATAGTTGTTTTGTTTTTCAGTTGCTTATCAAATTTATAAAGCCGCCCATCTTATGAAGCTGCCTATTTTTCTTTTAATTGGTTATTAGTTCAGATTAAAATGGCAACAGGTTGTTTTATAAAAATATTTGTTCTTTGGTTCAAATTTTCAAATAGAGGCTGGATGTTGTATGTCTAAAATACTTTAACAAATCCTGCTTCAGTGGGGCATTTAATTTTGTACCTTCTAGAGTTCTCTTCCAACTCTGATTTGAATACATAAAGTCATAAACTACCATATTTTTGAGTATAAGACAACCTTCCCCCCTCCAAAAAAGAGGCTGAAATCTGGGTGTGTCTTATATATGCTTATATGAATACAGCATTTTTGCCTCCCGAAGTCCCACCCCTTCACCAAAATGGCTGTGCATAGCTTTATGGAGGCTTTCAGAGAGCTCCTGGGGGCTGGGGAGGGCAGAAATGAGCAAACAACAGGCCATTTTTTGCCTCCCCATCCCCCCAGCAACACTCTATAAGCCTCCATAAGGCTATGTATGCAATTCGTTTGCTCAT
>JAPKID020003886.1:0-12029 GCA_026931265.2 Tropidonophis doriae
CCCTTAGCCCCCGAAGGGGCCGCCAGGAGAGGAAAGCGGCAGACGAGTCAGAGACTCGTCCAACGCCCCCGGTGGCCGGCAGCGATCTCCTGGGTCAGTCAACTTTCAATGAGAATGCCTGGTAAGATGGTGTTAAAGACTGAGCTATAGTCTATAAAAAGCATTCTGACGTAATTCCCAGATTTCTCAAGGTGGCTCAGTGCGATATGTAAAGCAGTGGTGATGGTGTCCCCTGTTGACCTGTTGCATCTATAAGCAAACTGGTGTTGATCAAAATTTGGTGGAAGACAGGACCTGAGGTGTTATAGGACCAGTCAAAGCACTTCATCACTATAGACATCAATGCAATGGGTCTATAGTCATTCAAGCTTTTTATGGCTGCTGTCTTTGGAATTGGGATAATAGTGGCTGCTTTCAAGCATGATGGGACTCTAGCCTGTTGCAGGGAGAAGTTAAAAATCCTTGTCAGGACCCTGGTTAATTGGTCAGCACAGGTTTTTACCACTTTCTCCAACACCCCGTCTGGACATGCAGATTTGTTAAGATTTACAGCCTTCAGCTCAGCTCTCACTTGATATTCATCCAGGGTGAGTGGCTGGAGATTAGAGGGCCTTTGGGCTAAAGCCACAGAGACTGATCTTTTGACCTCAAAGTGGGCAAAGAAGCTATTTAGCTCCTCTTCTAGCAGGACATCAGCATTGGCTATTTTTTTTATCATATTGCCCTTATAGTTGGTTAGGTGTTGTAGTCCCTGCCACACCTGTCTTGCGTTATTTTCTTCTAGATTCTTGTCTACCTTTTGTTTGTATTTCTCTTTAGCTGCCTTAATGCCTCTTCTCAAGTTTGCTCTGGCTTCATTGTATTTGTTTTCATTTCCTGCCTTGAAGGCAGAGTTTCGGGCTCTCAGAAGTGATTGCATCTCTGCTGACATCCAGAGTTTAGGATTACTATAAACTCTGATGCACTTATTCACTGTTTTAATATATGAGAGTACATTGTCAGTGAATTCTTGCAGCTCCAAATGTTCAAATATACTCCACTCAAAGCAGTCCTGCAACTGACAGTGCTCTCTCTGGCCAGATTTTCACTTTTCAAGACTGGTCATTTCCTTTTCCTAAGGGGGATATACTTTGGGCACAGTAACAGAGAGATGTGGTCAGACATACCCAGATGGGAGAGGTGGATTGTTCTATAGGCCTGTCTTAAGTTTCAGTACATATGGTCTAGAGCAGTGGTGGGCAAATTCATTAGTCAACGGAGCCAAATATCAACAATAAAATGATTGAAATTTCTTTTGAGAGCCAGAAGGTGTGGCCTATTGTATGGGAGTGGCTCAGTAATCATGTGACTGGGTGGGTGTGGCCAATTTGGAAAATGTGGTGAAACTCAGTTAACAAAATTTTGGGCTCAACTGTGGTCATAAGTTCTTTCTTTTTTTCTTTTTTTCTCTCTCTCTCTTGCTTTCTCCCACTTTCTTTTTCTTTCTTTTTTTCTCTTTCTCTCTTTTTCTTTCTGTCTCTCTCTCTCTCTCTCTCTGTCTCTCTCTCTCTCTCTGTATCTCTGTCTCTCCTCCCTCTGTCCATTTGTCACTCTGTGTGTGTGGGTGTCTCTGTCTCTCATTCACTCACTTAATCACTCATTCTGTGTCTTTGTCTATCTTTCCCTCCCTCCCTCTCTCTGTCTCTCCCTGTCTCTCTGTCTGTCTCTCCCTCCCTCTCCCTGTCTGTCTCCAATTCAATCCCTCTCTGTGTCATTCTCTCTCTGTGCCTCTCTTTGTCTCTCTCCCTCCCTCACCATCTCTTTCTCTCTGTATTGTGTATCTATCAGTCTCTCTCTGATTCCCCCCTCCCTCTCTGTCTCTCTCTGTGTCTGTCAGTCTCTATCTGATTCCGTCCCTCTCTCTGTCTCCTGTCTGTGTCTCTCTGTCTCTCTTTCTCCCTCCCTCTCTGTCTCTCTCTGTCAGTCTTTTTCTGATTCCCCCTCCCTCTGTCTCTCTCTGTCTTTGTCTGTCTGTCTCTCCTGCTTCCCCCTGCAGAGCCTCTTCAGCCCCTGGGAAGCAGCAGAGTGGCCAGCATGCTGGCTGGAGAGGCTACAGCTGCCTCTTTGGCCTTGAGGCAGCCGGAGCGCTTTCCAGGGGCTGAAGAGGCTCTGCTAGATGGGGAGGGAGGAAACTGGCAGCCAGTGGTTGAGTCAGCAGGGTGGGTGGGCATGGAGGGTTGATGGGTGCTGCCACAGCATCCTGCACACCTGCCCACCCCACTGGCTTTCCCACCAGCCGCCAGTTCCCTCCCTCCCCCAGTGAAGCCTCTTCAGCCCCTGGAAGCAGACGAGAGGCTGGCATGCTGGATGGGGAGGCTATGGTTGTCTCTTTGTCCTTGGGGCAGCCAGAGCATGTCCCTGAAGTGCAAGGAGTAGCATCATCGATGAGGGTGGGGGGAAAGAGGGGCCAAAGAGCCGCTTGTGGCTCATGAGCCATGGTTTGCTGACCACTGTCCTAGAGTATTCTTACCTCTGGTGATACACAGCACATACTGCACAAATTTAGGGAGAACAGGCTTGATTAAAATCCCCAGCCATGACAAAAGTGCCCTCAGGGTAAGTTTGCTGCTGCCTCTCAATGGCATCACAGAACTTAGAGAGCACCATGCTAATATTTGCATCAGGTGGAATATAGACAGCAGTAACTGATAATTATAACAGATTCTTATTTACTCTCTAGGTAAATAAAATGGCTGACAAATGACAGTTAAGAATTCCACATCTGCAGAACAGTGTGTATAAGCAACTCTACTGTTGGTACACCAGTTATTATGTGTAAATACAAAGTCCTCCATCTTTGCTTTTACCAGAGTTGTTGTTTCTGTCAAAGCAGTGTGTGGTGCAGTTAGTTAGCTCCACTGGTGCATCTGTACAAGTGAATGAAGCCAGGTCTCTGTGATGATCATCACAGAGCAGTCACAAATGAGTTTATTCACTGCCATTGCTCTAGTTCATTAGTTTTGTAGACAAAGGATCTAGAGTTGATTAGAAAAATGCTTAGTAATGCTGGTCTGTGAGGTTGCTTCCATAACTGAACTAGCAAACCAGCTCTGCATCCCTGCTTCTGCTTCCGCTCTCTTCGCCGCCTCCTAGGATTAAGAACGATCCATAGAGAGCCCGGCAGTTTTACTATGTCACTCGGTATAATATGAGACTGCTGGAAGTCGCTGGTAATATCTAGTTGATTAGAAGATTCAATCTTTAGTAACTCCCTGCGGGTATAGACTAGTTTTTGTCTAACTCTACTGTGACATCAGGAGCTTAAAGCTATAGCATCTAAGCGCACCACCATCTTGGGGAAAAATATAGATATATTGTGCTGAAATTTGATGATAGAGACTAAATTCATATCTTCATTCAATTAACCCTAAAGCAGAAATGAGCTGCTAAGCTTTTGATAGATGCAGACTTCACTTATCTGTGCTGTTGAAGGATGTTGTGGTAGGCAGAGTACCAAGTTGGTAAAAGTAGCTAGTATTGTCTTCATTTACATGGCTTTTTGGTTGTTAGGGTTTAGTACTGACGTTTTTCAAGTATTTCTCACCAGAAAATGCTGAGAAACTAAGTTGCCAGTTTCTGGTGGTAACTTTACTAGAGTTCAGTAGTGTAAGTGAAAGCAGGAGGAGCCACAATAAGAGTTGAATGTAACAACTCATGCCTCTAAAACTTTTAAAAGTTGGTGGGGAAAGCCCAAATTCACTACCCTGAATAGATTGAGTATTTTTTATTCAAAAATTGAGATTACAATGTGGTATCCACTATTACAGTCATAACTGAATTATTAGTAAACTTATCTAGGAGTAGTAGTTGACATAATAAAAGACAAGTTGAAAATTTAAGAGGCTGGGCTAGAACACAGTATGAGAACCAAGCAAAATATAGAAACCATCATTATATCTCTACCTTAAACCTGGATTATTAAAGAAAACTCTCAATTTTTAGGTTTTTGTGTGACAATTACCTGCACTACTTTTTAAAAGTTACATCAGAGTGCATATTAGCATGTTCATTTCCCAGTTTCCAGGCATAGCTAATTCTCCTATGGGATGGTATTGATTTTTACATCAGAGAACACTTGCTTGCTTATTAGAATGAAAGGGGAGTTCAATCCCAAGATGCAAGAGCCGGCTCCAAAGGAACATATTGATGAATGTTACTGGGCTGTGTGCCAGAACTGATGTATATCTCTCTCCCCTCCCCCTCCTTTCTTTGTAACACTTTGACTCTCTCATTCTTGTACATCAGTGAGCACAAACCACTGAACATCCAAAGGAACTGAATTACCTGAAAAGATAACTTTCCATTGTATCACACAAGGATGCAATCATGCAAATGATGTTTTCACAGGTTCTTTTACAGGAAGTCTAAAACAGGAAATAGCTTCAGGTAATCATGTCATCACTGTACAAAAATACAGTAAAAGCAGATAATATTTAAAGAAATGTCTTTTAAATTATTGCAACCTGCAGGATTTCAATACTCATAAAAATGCCTTTCTGACGGAGATTCTTTCAAATCAATGGAAACACCGGTTTGGTCTTAGCTTTTTTTTTTTTTTGCACTGATTGTGTTGTTTATATGTGTGAATATTTTACTATTAGTACTACTATGTGTTTAATTCTGAACATCCAGCAGATATTCATATGGCCCTGTTGGATACATTGTAAAACTTAGTTGCTATTCCTATTCCTTTTCTAAACTTGAATTGTATTCTAGAAACTGGCTTTGCACATTCTCCAAGAACAAACCAATTTTTTCCTGAAATGTAAGATTAGTTCCCTCCCTTGAAATGGGGCAATTGATTACTAGTTGCCATGCTTCTTGAGTAAACAATTACTAGCTGAAAAAAATGTAACAGATTCATAGAAAGTAGCAAATTTAGCAGCATTTGTTGTTCCCATAGGTTTAATTTATTTATTAAACTCTGCATTTTTATGTCTTCGTTTGTTACGAACCTGATTTATCAAAATGCAGTTTAAACAAACAAAACTAAAGTCTGTGCAAATATGCATTGTTTTTTTCTTTGGTTTCTCTTAAAACATATATTTTTAAACATGATATTCAGATTTTTAAACAAAGAAGTCCAATACTTAAAAACAGTATGCACTTCCATTTAACTGTTTCAATCCTTATACTGTATTGCTTTGAGAGGGTAATTTGATTGGGTCTCTTAAAAAGTAGGATAAACCAAATTCTCTGCCACTTCTATTATTTTGGGATATTATAGGACATCTATTTTGCATTAATTTTTGGTATTCAATTGGAAAACTTGAGTGCCTTTAAAATAAGATTATGCAATTTGTTTTTAACCAGAAGCCATATTTCTATTTCCTCAATCAAAGTTATTATCAAAAATAATAACAGCAAAACAGATATCAACAGTAATCATGTTAATTAACTTTTTAATGTGACAAAAGGAACAATATTAAACTTGTATCAATTTCTTTTGTATCAATTTCTTCTGAGACAAATGTCTTCAGTCTCACATTATAAATGCAGAGTTTTTTTAAAAATAGACTAGCATTCACAAGAAAATCTAGTGGTGGTGGTGTTGAATCAAATATAAAATGCTTTCAAAAGAGTTTTTATTATTACTAATACAGGTAGAGCATGATAAGTATGAGTTCTAATATCTGATCTAGTGTAGTTCACAAACTGATCCCAATTTAGGCAAGTCACTGTTCAGGGAGTGCAAGACAAGCACATGCACAGTTGACACTAGAACATGGACAATCAGGATTTTAGATATTAATTGTGAAAAAGGGAGAAGAAGTTTCCATTCAAGCAAAGCGAGAGAGAGAGAGAGAGAGAGAGAGAGAGAGAGAGAGAGAGAGAGAGAGAGAGAGAGAGAGAGAGAGAGAGAGAGAGAACAGTTGCACAGACTAAAGCATATATGCTTTTTGGACATGTGTTTATCCTTTTTTTTCTGTTACAGAGTGATTCATTAATAAACATGCAAAATTTTATGTTTAAAAATTTTAATTGCACATTTCTACTGAATTGGAACCAATTATTCTATTTTCCATAGAAATATCATTTCAAATATTGCATATTTGTATAATGCAACCATTTTGTGGGATTCATTAACCCCATTAATTGAGACCTACCTTATTATGAAATCAAATCAAACTGCTGCCAGCTATTTTTTGTTCAGCATAACTTCAGCTTTTTCACTTGCCTGATATAATACAGTGAATTGAAGGTCCTGCCACATACCTAAAGAGCTACAACTCTGTCCCAGTGGTGAGGAGAAATTGCAACCTTGCTTTGTTGCATTATCTTTATATATATATATATATATAAATTCACACCTGTCAGAGGTTGATTACCATGCTGGAAGAGGTAAGCATTTATATTCCTTGCAATATAATATTCCTTGGTCATTGGCGGCACTCTCTCTGAGATTTGTTGAGGCTACTTGGAGATTTATATGTGCCTTGGGGGTGGGGGGGATGTCGCCTGAATAGTGCAAATGGATGAGGAACCATCTTGGAACTGCTGAAACATGGATGGATGGATGAATGGATGGAAATATTTCCAAACCAAATTTCTGAAATGTAACTTCAGCTTCAATTATAAAAAAATGGTAACAATGAAAGCATAGGCAATGTATGAATCTGAATGCCAGGTATAGCTTGCTTTCTTTTTTAAAGAATATAATTTAATCTCCTACCAATCTGAATGTGAGATGAGATGACTCACCAAAATTTAATAGTGACTAAAACAAAAACTAGTAATTTTTCTCACATTTCAAAGCTATTTGATTAAGATGTATCATCTTTTCCAAATATTTACTTTACTGCAAATTGGAGATACATAGAGGATGCGAAATAGGAACGGAATTCTAATCTTCACCTTCATTTCTGGTTCAGGTCCCTCAATAAAGTCTAGAGTTTGCTTCAGACAAAATGACTGAATTCTATCTTTAAAATTCAATTATATTGTGATTAAAAAGGGGGGTATCTTCCATTCAAGGGCTCATTATGTGCACAAAAAGGGGATGTTCACAGAGGCCATAGAGAATTTAAAAGATTTAGTTATGATGTATTACTGTAATTTTTAATTTAGACATGCAAATTTTTTAATTTGCAGTGACTGCTTTGCCTTAATGGTTTTGATTAATACTTGGAGGTAGTGTTTGTGAAAGAGATTTATACTGTGATTCATCTGCAAAATAATCAAATCATTACCAGCTAATGACAAAGCTGTGAAAAATGATGCAGATATTGTGTAACTCGCAGCTAATGCAGTTCATATGAATGTACCCCAATCCTTCCAGCAAACACAGACATGTGTTAATAACTGCTGGGAAGTTCGCTTTAGGTCCACTCTAATTTGGCAACAAAAACATTGATCTTAATAAAGCTGTCAGATAAAAGGAGTCATGATTAACATCCCTGAACTCTTTATTCAACGAGGATTGTCAAAAATACTTTTTCTATATGCTCTCTTTAAGAAACAGGATTTAATCACATTTTTCACTTCTGTTGCTATCTCACTTAACTCTTTGTAAAAAGAAAAGAAAAAAAGAATGTGTTCTGCACTAGAAGCTTCAATTTTATTTTCATTGAGGTAGAGGTGGGAAACTTCTTAAAACAGTCTTGCATAATTTTTGTACCACCATTACCAGATCAATTTTCCCTAACTTTTTTGGGTACGTTCTTTTAACAGATTCTTTTACTATGGTGTCATCTTTAGTTAAGATAAAAGTAAATGACTATAGATCTTTTTAATGTTATGAATTGCTAAATAGATGAAAACTGGAGCTCCTTGTTTGGTTTTTATAGATCATAAACATTTAGAATTAATCTGCATCCATTTTCCCATCCTATTGAATTTTCATCTAGGATTTATCCTTATTTTTGCCATTTTCATAAAAAAGTATAAATGTAATTATCTTATTTTGTAGACCTATTTCAGAAGTACATTTTTTTAAGATACATCTCCTACAAATGAATTGTCTTTTTACGTCTGTTTGAATATAGAGAGTAATTGTGCTTTGCAATGTTGCCACCCATAATAAAAGACGTTGCATAAGGAGACATTATTCCAGATGCAAATAGCATTTCTTGGGAACAAGGAAGATGAAAGGGATAAATTCAACAATGGGGTAGTGTTTTAATACTATGATTATAAATTACATTTACACAATTAACATCATATCTACTTAAAAAAATTACATTATATTTTATCTGTATTTTATTCTGCAATAGCTATGATATTTATTTTATCCAAGATGGCGGTGCGCTTAGGCACTGCGGCTTTGTGCTCCTGGTGTCACAGTAGAATTAGGCAAAACTAGTCTACCCACAGGGAGCTATTAAGTTATTATTAAAGATTGGATCTTCTAGTCGATTCGATATTACCAGCGACTTCCATCAATCTCATAATATACCAAGTGACATAGTAAGACTGCCAGGCTCTACATGGATCGTTGTTTGGCCTATGAGGCAGCGAAGAGAGCTGAAGCAGAAGCGGGGATGCAGAGCAGGTTTGCTAGTTTGATTACGGAAGCACCCTCACAGACCAGCATTACCAAGCATTTCCTAACCAACTCTAGATACTTTGTCCACAAAACTGATGAACTAGAGCTATAGATGGCAGCGAATAAGCTCATTCGTGACTGCTGTGTGATGATCATCACAGAGACCTGGCTTCATCCACTTGTACCAGATGCGTCTGTGGAGCTTACTAACCGCACCACACACCGCTTTGACAGAAACAACAACTCTGGTAAAAGCAAAGGTGGAGGACTGTGTATTCACACACATAATAACTGGTGTACTAACAGTAGAGTTGCTTACACACACTGTTCTGCAGATGTGGAATTCTCAACTATCATTTGTCGACCATTTTATCTGCCTGGAGAGATTTCTGTTATAGTTGTCACTGCGGTCTGTATTCCCCGATGCAAATGTTAGCACAATGCTCAAACCAATTTCATTGTAATTTTTTATTTTATTATAATGACAATAAAGATTATTATTATTGCTATTATTGTTATTGTTATTATTATATTATATTATGTTTCACTTACATTTTGCTTAACAACTATGGCAAAAATGTTTATAAAATCAGATGTGAATTTACTTAATAGCTTCATGAAAACGGAGAACCAGCTCCCATAGCCTCATTTCCAATTAGCAAAACCACTGAAACATGTAATACTTTTAGCCCTTTTTTGTGTGAAAACGGTGGAGAGGAATAAATTTTTCCGTGTGACAAGGATTACTGTTCCAATGAATAGAATTGTTTGTGTGCTGCCAACCATCGGAGCATCTGTAGTGGCTAGATAATAGTATCATACAGACAGGCTTCCCTGGCCTTATACTAGGATTATATTCTCAGACCCTTTTAGTGTCCAGATGGAAAGAGAGCGACTGCTCTCAACTGATCAAAACTCCACCCATCTCTGCCCAACCCTAGCATGCAAATCACAAATAAGAATAATCTACCATGCAGATTTCAGAAATTGTGTTTTGATTTTAGGATTACTCTAAATTAAAAGATCAACAAGCAACTTAACTTCCAGAGGCTTGTAGTACAAATATGGCTTTACAGAAAGGGTCCCTAAAGTCAACGGTTGCTGGCTTTGATTACCTACGAGTGTTCTGACCCAGGCTTCCCAAGATCATGAGACTCCTCATCTGGATAAAACCTCTTTTATTTAGGTTAAACGGAATTGCTCTCCAGCAAAGTCCCAGCAAACAGTCTTCCATGAGATTTCACAACCTCAGAGATGCCAGGCCGATATCTTCCAAACGCCACTCTGTAACAGCAATTACTTGGCAAAAAGTCAGGAAGAGATCTTCACCCTAATGAATTGAATTATCTCCTGCAAACTTCCCTCCCCTTTCGCTCCTCCTTATTCCCTATGGGAGGGGCCATTCACCATCCACCTGTGCCTTTACTCCCAAATCAGCCCTTGTTCCTTAGCTGTTCCCTTCTCCTGGCAGCTCTGTGCATGCACACATCGGGAACAGGCTCCAACTGTTCTTCTGCCCCACTGATAACTGACTCCAAAGGCAGCTGAGAATTGTCGGACAGCCCTAGTCCCATCTCTGCCTCCAAAGGACTCATCAGAGCCTTCCCCAGATTCCAGGACTGGCCCATGTTCCTCCCCAACCTCCTCACTGTCTGAGTCACCAGCTCTGCCGGGGTGTCACGAGTTTACATTCCAAAATGATTAAATCTAGAACTTTTAGCTGTGTTTTGTGTGTCCCTGCCTTGCATATTTGTGAGACCTATATCTGTTGCAGTGCTGATTTAAATGTCTGGACAAATTTAATTTGAATAGTGAATTTTTGTCAACTGTTAAATTTGCGAGCCTGATTCTACCTTCCTGTTTGGAATGATGGCACATTTTTAGTAGCACAATTCAAATTACTTAATAGGCCCACCACGATGACTGGCACTATTCATTATAATGTATGACAGCAAACAGCGTTTCATTCAAGCATACATACCGTGCAAAGGTGGGGAATTAATTTTCCCAAGGTGTCACATGAGAAACAGGGATTGTGGTGGAAGGCCAAATAAATAGGGACCGTGAAGGTACGTAGGCACGCATGTGCGCACATACTAAATTGAATCAAAACTGCAGTCGTCTTCAAAATAAAATGCAGTTGTATTGCATGCATGGCACACATTTAGATTTAATTTCCAATTTCTGACTAACCTCATGTAAACCTGGCAGGGATAGCCAGGGCTGGATGTGGCCCTTGTATGTGGCCATAAAATGCCCAGATGTGCTGTACAGTATCCGATAAGTAGCTCATTTCCCTTCGTTAAAAATGTTTTCAGTTTCAATAAATTGATACATAATAGTAACAAAATATAATCAAATGCACAAACCAAGATTTAAGTTACATACTTCATGAACACAAAATATTGCTGCCAGATTGGGTAGGTTGTGTTTTCTTGTGTAATGGAGATGGGATGGGATGTTTTGTCCAATCAGTTTGTCAACTCATGTAAATGTATGGTCTATTTGAAGGATATTTCCAATTCATTCAAATAATATAAAAGTTAAGCCAAAAATTAGGAAAAAAGGAGCAAAATACTTTGACAGACATCAAAATAAAAAATCACTAAATGTGTACTTACCATTTAAATGCAACTTCTTGAAACAAGTGAAAATTCAATGTGAAACAAAGAATCTATACTTAATAATGAATGCACGTATTGATGTAAAATTAATGCACCGAGCTACCAAAAATAATTGTATTTACTATTACATGTCCATGCCTGAACATTCTGAAGACAAACTGATGAAAGATTAATCACATTAAGCTGGTTTATTAATCATGGCTTACTGAACAAACCAAACCACAGGAGCTGATTGGTACAATTCACTAAAGAACTGTGGTTCCACAGTGGTTAGAATGCAGTATTGCAGGCTAATTCTGCCCACTGCCAGCAGTTCGAGTCTCACCAGCTCAAAGTTGACTCCGCCTTCCATCCTTCCAAGGTCTGCAAAATGAGGACCCAGATTGTTGGGGACAATAGGCTAATTCTGTAAACCACTTAGATGGGGTGTAAAGCACTGTGAAGTCAAACTGCTACTGTAATGTACAAAGTAGCTTTGAACAGATATACATTACTTGAGCTTCAAAGACCAAAAGATGCCTTAGGCCACACAGAAATCTCCATAATATCTGTCTAAAAGTGTTAATTTCAACATGCAATGATAGTCCTCAGCTGTTCCAAAATGCTAAATGTACAGCATTTGAGCTTAGTACTTGAGTCTCTGCCAATGTACATGTTTAGAAGCGAGAGGGGAAAGTAAATAGTTTGGCATAATTTTTAAATGGTTTTAGTAGGTTTTATTAATGGTTTTAGTACAAGCGTATTAGTTAATACATTTTAAATATATATTTCATGTATTTTTATCATTGATTTTATTGCTGCCTGTACACGGGAGAACGGTGGTATAGAAAATGATGATGATGATGATGATGATGATGATGATGATGATGATGATGATGATA
>JAPKID020003887.1:0-12028 GCA_026931265.2 Tropidonophis doriae
CTGATCCTATGAGCTACCAGCATGGTTGTAGTAACAACAAGAAACCTCTATTAATTGACTTGGGTACTCCAAAGAGAAAGTGTAATAAAACATATATTATGATTTAAATAACAACAAACCTGAACCTACGGTAATTTTGAAAGGCGACAAAACTGACGTAACGTAACTTTATTTATTAACTAGCTGTACCCGGCCACGTGTTGCTGTAGACCAGTCTGGTTAAATGGCCAACTAATCTGTGTGTAGATCTACATCTGCACACATAAACACATATACACAACTACCGTATAACCCCCAACCTACCTACCTACTGTATTTCTTCCTCTCTATCTATCCTTCTACCTACCTACCTACTGTATTTCTCCCTCTCTCTCTCTATCCCTCTACCTACCTACCTACCTACTGTATTTCTTCCTCTCTCTCTCTATCCCTCCCCCCGTGCCTGCCTGAAGCCTCCTGGGACCAAAAATGGACCACCTGGGAGTGTGCCACCCCCTGCATCTTGTTTTGGGCCTAGTAGAAATGCCTGGGCCACCTGGGAGTGTGCCACCCCCTGCATCTTGTTTTGGGCCTAGTAGGCCTGCCGGGCCACATGGTAGTGTGCCGTGTGTGAGGGAACATTGGAGGCTTATTCGGTTGCTGAGGAAACGACTGTTGGAAATGTGAGGGGTGCGTGCAGGATGCATCATAAGAAGCAGCCGGGTTGGAGGAGCTTAAGGGAGGTGAAAACCTCAGAAGTGGGTACCTTTTATATTTGTGCTGCTTGCACATGGCACATGTTTCCTATTTATTTATAAAGCAGTGATAGCTTTACTTACGATTTCCTCCTTCACGGGAGCATGAAAATTTGTGTCACTGTTTAAGGACCATTTTAATGACTAGATAAGTGAATATTGGAAGGGACCTTGGAGGTTTTCTAGTCCAAGTCCCTGCTCAAGCAGGGTATCATATACAATTTCAGACAAATTGTTGTTGAGACTCTTCTTAAAAACCTCCAGGGTTTTCGTATAGATGAGTGGAGAGTATGATTACAGAGTATGAGTAGAGATAAGTCCGGTGTAGATGAGTAGAGGCATCATTTTTTCAGACTAGTAGAGAATATCGTCTCCCTGTTCTTCCAGGAGATGCCTGCCTAACTTTCTCTTTTAGAGGTTATCATACAAGAGAATTAGTTGTGCTTGACTAAACAGTTATTTCATTTCATTTCATTTCGTATATTTATATCCCACTCCCATCTCCACAAGGGACTCGGGGCGGCGCACAAGGAAATATTAAAAACCACAGTACATAAATAAATACAAAATAACAAAAATAAAACTAAATTAAATCAATTTAAATACCCTTGTGCTAAAACTCCCAATTAAAATTCCCACTAATTAACAATTTACTATGGGCAGAGATAAAATCAGGCCAGGCCGGCCTGGATGAACAGATGGGTCTTCAAGTTCTGGCGGAACAGGCGGAGGTCAGAAATGGCACATAAATCGGGAGGAAGGTCGTTCCAGAGGGTGGGGCCCATCACAGAGATGGCTCTCCCCCTGGGCGTCGCCAGCTGACTGTCTGGCTGACGGCACCTGAAGGAGCCCCTCTCTGTGCGAGCAAATAGGACGGAAAGAGGTATGGGGCATCAATCGGTCGCGAAGGTAACTAGGCCCTGTGCCTTGGAGCATCTTAAAGGTGGTCAGTAACACCTTGTAGCTTTTTAATTTTGAAGTAAGTCTTGACATTTAACCTGGTTTAACTACAGAGTTTCCAGCAGTGACCACTTAATGGATATTGGCTACCTAATGCATTTAAAAAATGTTCTTATGTCCACACTCCATCCCCACAATTTGTGACTTGTTCATAGTTTTTCTACCATTTTTAAGAAATGTATTTACCCTGTGCCACAGAACCAATCAGTTTTTAAAATCTCAAAATAAGAGTCTTTCTCATTCATTTTCAAGACTTTTCTACCATTGGATTGTCATCTCCGGCAACTAAATTTGATTGAAAAATATTATATGCTTTGGAATTTAAAACTTGTAGCTGGAATTTTGGACTGAGATCACATTCTTTAAAATGCCAAATGCAACATTGCCATTGATGATTATTCTTCATTCCACTCCTATTTTGGGATCGGAACTGTTCCCTTATTCCTGTGGCCCAAAAAGAAATTAGAACAGTTGTATGTTTTTGTTTCTTGGAAACGAAACAATTCTTCGGAACGAATGCTAAACAGTTGTTGATTTTTAAAGAAAGATTACATTGAAGCTGAATTCCTGCCTTCTATGGTTTGTGCTGTCTGGTAACAAAACATTAATCTACTTCTGAAGCTGTTTTTAAATATTTTTCTTGAAAGACAATGATGGCCCATCAATAACTTGCTATGAATATTTAGAAGAACTCTTGGGACTTTACTCCTTGAGCTGGTTTGACTTATTCTCTACTGGGAGCTGACAGTGTGCTTAAGCTGGCTGATTGATTTGGTAGGCCTCCTGTACTACTGCCACTGTTCAGAAATCAGCTAAATTGTTTACTCTTTAAGGCTGAAAGTAACATAATACAGGCTTCCTTTGTCTTTCTTATTAGAGGAATGGAAATAAGTTTCAAGCACAACTTTCCCCTTGCTATTTGTCTTTGCTAAAGGACAGAAATTTGGAAGTAGGGAGGAAAATTCCTTGGGACCTTGGTGGCTGGTAGATGAAGAAGAGGCTCAGAGCTGCTGGTTAACTGTGAGAAGAATATTTAGTGTATTTATGGTTCTAGGCTTTTTTCCTCTACATAATTTATTCTGTATTAAACTCCTAACAGACCATGTAATTTTGCCAGAAACAAATACAGTTACTAAAGCTCATTCTCATGGTCCAATTTATCTGATCAAAAAGTTCAGGTAGGGTATATATTTGCACAGGGGTATAATATTTGGAATAAGTACTTTAATAACCTGGAAGTAGTTCTTTTTTGTCCTGTGGCACAAAAGTGTAACTAATATCCTGTGAATTTTTGTTGGCCTTATCCTTGATTATGTAGTTCACAGTTTATACTGGTTTACTAGACCAAGTAAGATTGAATTTATATTAAACTGACCTTCAATAACTTGGCTAAAGTTGAGGAAAATTAATGCAGATCACTTGAGCAGTATTAATTCAATAAAAGCTTTTACCGTAATATACCCCTGAAGTATTTTGAGAAACTGGAATTTAAACAAAAATGATGGAACATGAGTGATGCCTGCTTGCCAACAAACAATGTATAGTCTTAGAGCCTTAATATGCCCTATGACCTTTGGCATTATTAAATTAAGTAGTCCTGAAGTACAGAAATAAAACCCCTAATGGTGACTGTTGTTATGTAAGGGATTAACAAAGCATAATCAGCCTGTTAGTTATTTTGATATACTGTTATTTTGAAAATGTGTTCCTTGAAGATCAAGCTAGCTAGCTAGTGATGATATTGTGAAACTATCTTTGTACTGAATCTGGTTGCAATAAAACAATTTGCATTGTGTTTCTATTTTAATGGAGGTATTTTTCCTATGGGATCAAAGAGATCTCTGTAGGTCATATCAGAATTCAAACAATCCTCCATTACAAAATCTGGTTAATGAACTATTGCATATCTCTTTATTAGAAGGTAAATATGGTCGGATTTCTTACTCTAGGCCCATGATGGTGAACGTGCCTCTCTGTGGGCATGTGTGCCATTGCCAGCTGCTTTTCTGGCTTCCGGCACATGCATGTGCACCGGCCAGCTGGCCTTTGCATGCACTGGAGCGCCAGAAACCCAAAGATCAGCTGGCTGGTGTGCATGCATGTGCTAGATAGTTGGTCTTTGGGTTTCTGGCCCGCGCATGCACATTGGCCAGCTGGTCTTTGGGTTTCCAGTGCTCCAGTGTGGACACAGACATGTAGGCATTCTGGTTTGGGCACTCGGTGCCAAAAAAGTTTCCCCATCACTGCTCTAGGCATAACCAATTTTAGAGCTGGTGATCACATTAGACTACCATGGAATTTCTGCTCGCTTTCACAATAGTAACCATAATGGAGGTGAACTCATGCAAAGACATACCACCTATTGCTGTGGTCTTTTCAGCTTCATCCCTAGCATAGGCAGATGAACACAACTTGAAGCAAATCTCATCTACAATTTTTATTTTAAAAAATGTTGTGAGATCTATTAGGACTTGGAGACATTTATGTGACTAAAGGTGAGACTAGAGACTGATGTTCCACTTTCCATGGACATTCCTTTTTAAATGTTTCCCTATTTTTTTTAAAAGTTGCATAATGCAGGGAGACCCTTAGCTCAAATGAGATGTCTACAAGCACCTGAGTGTTCATATGGATGTCTATACATTTAACCCCCACAAGGATGAAAATAAATCCAAGTTCTCTGTTAATATATATTGAAAGATGCTGACTTCGCAAGGTAGTCCAGGCAAGTAGTACACCCTGATGAACGCCTTCTCTTTTTTAGTCTGTGGGAAATTAGGAAGGGTTTCTTCCAAATGTGTTGCATCTTCCTCCCCAACCTGCAGACTGAGCTATTGCCTGGGCTGCAGGTCTCCCTAAGACATTCCTATATACCATTATATAAAAGATAGACTGAAATTTGAACAGAGTTGTTAATTTCTGAAAGAAAACAATGTATGTAGCCGAAGGTTCTCATCCAATTTTCAAAAGCTTGGAAGGCCAAATATTAAGGTTAAGCATGGCTGCTATTAATAGAAGTAGATTTTTTTTTTCCGTATCACATGGCCTGGAAACTCAAAGGCCATACTTTGGGATAGATGGCATGGGGAATCTCCCGATTTCACAGGCAGTTCATGAGAGGGTGTGCAGTAACTTCCTCTAGCCTCTTCTGACTATTATGTCCTTTGCTTTTTATAGTGTTGGTGTTTCCTGTTTCCGATTGTATTTAGAATTCTTTTGATGGAACAGAATGTTTATCATATAGACAAGGCTGCCTGAGAGCACTTATTTTTAAAAGTTGTTTTAAATACAGTTGATGATTAACACACCTATAATCATAATGTTAAAGGAAACGAAAGGAAAGTTAAAAATAATGAAGTTTTTTAAAAAAAAAATCCAATCTCCTGTTTTGTTCCCAATCATTACACAGCATATCACTACCTTCCTATACATATACGTAGTTGACTGTAATCATTTTTTTTTAGATTTTTTAGATTTTATTGAACTTCTATCCCTCTCCCATCTCCCCAAAGGGACTCGGGGCGGCGCACAGGGAAATATTAAAACACAATACAATATATACGACACATTTAAAAATAAATTAAATAATTTACCCCTGCACTAAAACCCAGTGATTAAAATTTGTCTGCTTTCTGTTCTGAATTTCTAGGACAGGTGTGCCAAACTCAGAGCCTGGGGGCCAGATTTGGCCCACGGGGTACTTAGATCTGGCCCGCAGTGCCACCCTGGAAACAGTGAAGGACAGGCCTGCGGTGCTTCTGCCAGCAAAAACAGAGCTTGAGACAGCCGTGCAGAGTCCTCCCAAGCTCCATCTTCACTGGCAGAGGATTGCTGGAGACCATGGCAGCTGCAAACGGAGCTCAGGAGCCTGTTTTCTCTGGCAGAGCTCTCAGGTGCCCCTGACATGCATGATGTTGACCTGGCCACGCCTACTGTGGTCCCCTGAGGGCAAACACAACCCTGATGCAGCCCTCAATGAAATTAAGTTTGACACCCCTGATTTAGGATCTTCCTAAATGGACACTGTAGAATCATGACAGTTTTGAGGGGGGGGGGATGTAACTTCCAAGGACAGTGTAATGGTATATGGGAATGACCTTGTGAGGCAAGGGGAAGAGAGGCTTCCTGGGGAATAATCACAAAAAGTTGGGGCCGGGGGACCCATACCTGAATAATGGGCAGAGAAAGCCATATAGAAAGGATCTGGACCTTCCTTATCAGGTGGTAAAAAGAGACAGTGGGAGATTTGTGCTTTCAATCTTGCAAGATTCTGTTCATGTAGCCTTACGATAAAGTCGCTTTGTCATGTTTCCTGCCTGACAGCGGGAGGCTGTCAGACAGTGTCACCCATATTTGTTTATTTCCTTGCTTATTCATTTTGATTTGTGTCCTACTATTCTGTCCAGAGGTCACCTGTATGCCTGCTATGTTTTGGGGTTGTTTTTTTTTCAGTAGGAGGAAACACAGTTAACAAGAACACCAAGACTGGCACCACCACTATCACCTTAAAAACAGATGCCAAAGTACTTTGGTGTGGTTGTTGTCTGGCTCAAATAACATAGTTTATATTAGGAAAGTTAAGATCAGCTTATCTGTGGGCAATTGCTATCAACAATGGTGTGGCACCATATAGAACAGGAAATATATAACTCTTAGATTTATTTTTGTAATCCTTTCATTCATTTCATCCTTTCATTCCCTGTCTTAATGTGGCATCAATATTTATAAAATCTCCTCTTATTACTGCTTTCCCTCCTCGCTTTAGTAGGTTAATTTATTTTATGGTAGCGTTTAATTCTTTTAATAATGGTAGCATTTTCTTTGTATGCCATCAATTACCGTATTTTTCAGAGTATAAGACATATCTTTTTTCCTCAAAAAAGAGGCTGAAAATCTGGGTGTGTCTTATATACCGAATACAGCATTTTTTGCCTCCTGAAGCCACACCCCTTCACCAAAATGGCCGTGCATAGCCTTATGGAGACTTTCAGAAAGCTCCGGGGACCTGGGGAGGGCAGAAATGAGCAAAACGGGGTGTTCTTTGCTCCTCAGCCCCCAGCAGCACACTATAAGCCTCCATAAGGCTATGCATGCAATTTTTTGGGACAAAAAATGGGCCTGTTTTTGCAAACAATGGGCCTTTTTTGCTTGTTTTGCTTCCCCAGGAGCACTCTCTACAAGCCCTCCCCAGGCTATTCATGCCTTTAAAAAAATGGCCCGTTTTTGCAAAAAATGAGCCGTTTGGGGGAGGTTTGCAGAGTGCAAAAACATTTTTTCTCTCCTGTTGGAAAACTCTTTAACTGATTGATAAGAATTACATTTATCAAGTGCTGTGTCAGCAGAAACAAAGTCTTAGGGGCTGCAGATTGTCAGTGATTTCCTTCTCCAACACACCTGGAAACATCTATCTACCTACTCTCATTCTTCCTAACTACTGTATTTCTCTGTCTATGTCTCTCTCTCCCCTCCTACCTATCTACCTACCTACCTACCTACCTACCTACCTACCTACCTACCTACCTACCTACCGTACTTCTCTCTCTTTCTTTCTCTCTCTCCTTATCTACCTACCTACTTTTAAAAAATTGCCTCTTCAAAACCTTGGTGCATTTTATAGTCTGAAAAATATGATAAATGTGTCAATTGCTGTATAGAATGTGTGGTTTTAAGGGAGGCATCTCCAGAATGTCAACTCAATGCATAATACAGTCATGTGCTGAACAGAGAGTTAATGTGTGATGTCTGATAAGGACATTTATTACATATGAAAATTCATGCCAAATTCAGATGCTTTAAGATTTTTCTCTTTGTTTTGTGTTTCAAATAATATATATTTATAATAGTTACGATGTGAAAATCATTTTTAAACAATCCCAAAGTTAAAGATGCAATTAAAATAATTAACCCACTTGATTACAGTTAAGTTAAAAGTAGTTAAAAACTTTAAGAAAAGCTGTAAAATACTTAAAATCACAATTTCTCAAAATCCTGAAAATAGTACCTTATCCTCCATACACAACAATGGTATTTGGGTTCCGGGTGGTACGGCCCGGTATGGCCATACCAGGAGTAGCCAGAGATGCGGCCACCATACTGATACGGTGGCTCGTTCGGCCCACCCGCCCGCCCGCATTCTATGGGCGTTTAATACCTCGACCGGTCCATTGTGCACATGTACCCAGCATGTGACGCCTGCACAACCTCCACTGGGAAGCTGGGTGTTGCACGGCATTTGAATGCACATGTGTGTGCAGCACATGTACCCATCTAGGATGCCCAGCCCCGTGCACAGCATTTCGGCTGTGACGGGGTCTGGAACCTAGCATTGATACACAATCTGTAATAAAGGTAAAGGTTTCCCTTGCACATATGTGCTAGTCGTTCCTGACTCTAGGGGGCAGTGCTCATCTCTGTTTTAAAGCCAAAGTGCCAGCGCTGTCCCAAGACATCTCCATGATCATGTGGCCGGCATGACTAAACGCCAAAGGCGCACGGAGCACTATTACCTTCCCACCAAAGATTGTTCCTATTTTTTCTACTCGCATTTTTACATGCTTTTGAACTGCTAGGTTGGCAGAAGCTGGGACAAATAATGGGAGCTCACTCCGTTATGGGGCGCTAGGGATTCGAACTGCTAAAGTGCCAACCTTTCAATTGACAAACTCAGCACTGAGCCACCTATTACAATATGTAATAGCTACAGCTAATTGAACACCTGGTGAATATATATGCTTTAAACGGCATCCGACATTTAGAAGTCTCCATGCCAGCATTGTTTGAATGGCTATTAATTTAGTAATTAAAGGCATGTGTAAATTATATTTTTTAAAAAGCTGTGACTTGTGCAGCTATGTGCAGTGCTGTATTATATGTAAAATCAAAACAGTTTGCTTCAAAAATGCTACAAGGATATTTTATTTATTTATTTATTATTTGAACTTATATAACCGCCCCTCTCCCCGAAGGGACTCGGAACGGTGCACAGGAAATTAAAAACATGTAAGTAACACACTTATAAATAATTAAAAATTGAATTAAACAATTATCCCCTGTGCTAAAATTTTTAAGATCATTAAAAATATTATCCCAATTAAAACCCAATTAAAACAATTTAAGATGCAGACCATAGGCTAGGTAAAATCAATGGTATGTGCATTCCATCCTTTTAAAATACAATATAACACTTGTATGGTACTGCTGTTTAAACATAGAGCAGGGTGCATACCCTTTAGTATCTGGTGTTTCTAAATAGGGTTTTGTGATCCTGTTCCACACTACATATTGCTTTTTTGACTATTTGATATGCTCTTGATTCTGAAGGCTTTTTCTTTTCTTCCCTTCCTTTGTAATATGTAGCCAGGATTTCTGCCTCTTTGGTTCATGGAGAACTTTGAAATTCAAGTGACTTCATAGGCATGAGAGTCCTTCCTTGTCCTCTGTTTTTAAAGCTTCTGGAGTGTGCTCTGCCTCAGCCACAGTTCTCCATTTCCTCCCTTGATCACCCTAGTAGCTGACTTGATCCTAGACATTCTGCACTTGCCAAGTGCTGCATTCTTTCCATACACTGTCATTGACTTGTGGGTCTGGCATCGCTGGTGGCAGGCTGGCCTCCAGGGAAGCCCTTTTATCTGCCTTCAGCAAAGCGATTTCTTGAACTGAATGTTTGAGAGTTTAACGCTGAAGGGCAGCAATGTTATGGGTCCTATCTGTGGATAACCTTCCTCCTCCCCTCCCCCAAATTCTTACATTGTGGACTGGGGGGCTTGGAGAATCTTGATGCACACCTGTGCCTGCACTGACAGCTGCTAAATCAACCAGCAAAGAAGAACTGAGTGAAAAAGATAGTCTGACTGACCTATTAGGCATTCACATATTATTGCTTAGATAACTGGTTCTGCTATTTCCTTTTAATTTCTGTATCTATATTTTGCCCTGAACTGGAGATAATCTGCATCAGACTTCAAACTAATGCTGATGAATCCAAGAAAAAGAAAGGGTGTGGGGATAAATTGATAAGAAAATAATAATGTTTGAAGTGGAAGTAATTCAGGAGGAGGAGCTCCGTGGATTAAAAGAACATTGGAGTGGTTGATTTGGGGAGTTGCGACTGCATTTGCCTAACTCTCTGATTGATTAAAGAATTGGGAAATCTTGATTTACTGCAAAATAAAAATTGCAGTAGTAATTGAGCAGGATGAAGGGAGTGGTTTATTAAGTGATTAGGCCTTTTATGTGGCTTTCGCTATTAGGTTCATCAGGTTCTCCAAATGTATGTTGAAATTGCAGTTCTTAGAAGTGTAAGCCGTTGTGAGAATCAAGCACTTCCGGAGGGCATCAGGTTGGGAAATGCTGACCTAATTCATGCTTCTGTGATGCTCCATTGAAGTTTACGAAGAAGACATCAGATCAAAATAACGCCCTGGTATTTGTCCCTTTCGTCTAATATTAGCAATATACAAAGTGTAGTTTCATTTTAATGATCTTGCCTGGTAGGATAGGCTTCCAGGGATGAGTCAGGTAAAGGAATGTCAAACTTGTTTTGGATGGAATTAAGGGAAGAGCAGCTGGCAGGGTGAATTGGATTATAACACTTTCCCTGTTGGGAGATACTAAAGTAGTCAGGGAGAATCTGACCTAGGATAAGAACTCCCACAATCTGTCACATGCTTTGGAAGCTCTTCCACACCCCAATTCTTCCCCTGCTTATTATTTTCTCTGTATGCATCCTACAATTAAAGTTTATTGTAAAAATATTTTTAGTGTTGCCTCCCAAATACAAGCATAAATAGTAACACGTTGTTAAACTTAGTTGCTGCCCAACTTGTCATGGGTCTACTCTAGGTGGCAACACTAGTTGTACATCACAGACTTTGAAGAATATACTCCTGAAGAGGATGCCAAAGATGGTGAAGATTTTATCCTGTTTTTTTTCTTGAATTTTTAATGTCAAAATGTAGGAAGGAATTTAAATGATTAAATGCTTCTACATTTTTTTAAAAAGAAAAATATCATTTAGGAATATCAATTACTCACTTTTGTTGCCAGCAGTTAAGACATTAATGGCTGTGTGTTGCGTTATTTTGAGGGCACAGTACATTTACAATGTTATACAAGCTGTATACTTACTTCTTTACATTATAGCCAAGTGTCATTTTATCAGTGTTGTCACATGAAAAGATATACTTAAATATTTACAAAATGCGAGGGAGTGTACTCACTTCTGTGATATACTGTAGGTGTGTCTAGAACTCTTTTCTTTGACATGCTCAATTTTTATTTTTTTGGGGGTATGGAGAATGTTTTTTGTATGGAAGAACATTCAAGACAACTGTGAGCCCATGACAGTCTGAAATGATACAGGCCAGAAACACATTTGCTGGCTAAGTAGAAGGAAATTTTTATTATATCTTGAACTTTACACTGTAATACCGTTCGACAGTTTTCTGGCTAACCGTCAGGAAAGCTTGACATTAGTAGAAAATACTTAAGCTCAGGTGCTAGAGAAGATGAAATTCCCTAATAATACCTCTGACCATAGAAAGAAGCTACATGTCAATATGTTGACCGGGATTCCCATGTTTGGAGATGAGATGGCAACATTTGCACAGTATTGGGGGACTCTTTTGGTAGACTTTTAACCATCCATGTCGACCTGTGACAAATGTTGCTATAATATTAAGTCAATTCTCCCAATCTTTCAAGTCTGAGGTTATGTATTTCTTTTGCTGTTGTCTGCTTGAAAGACAGGATTTATTTTGAGCCCTGACTGTGTGACCTGAGAAGCTAAGTCAAATGGTGGCTATCGTGTTTTCCTGAGTAAGAACTTCTTTCTCTTTCTCTTTCTGCCTCTTTCTCTCTCTTCTCTGTAAAGCATGTTGTTCTTTGTTAGAGAGGTTATTCTTGTTAACATTGAAATCTGAAAACAAAGTATACATATAATTAAATGAATTAGACCCCAGAGACATATTTCCAAGTCTAGAAATCAGTAGTTTATTAAGGTAACGTAGTAGTTTTTCTTTGCCAGGGAAGCATTGTAACACTAAACCATAGCTGCCTTCTTGAATATAACACAAATTCCATGCAGAAGGAGAAACTACCACATGACTGAAAGTTCCTCTTAAAACAATCATCTAGGAAAACATTAGATGTTTATTGGCTTATGTTTTCTGTGGGGGTAGGGTGAGGAAGAATGTGTTCTGCCTTGATTTCTTGGAAAAAGCCAAATTTAGATTCCAATTATATTTGGCATCTTATTTATTTTATTTATTTATCAAAATTTCTAAACCGCACCCTCTCACTCGAAAGGACTCGGGGCGGTGTACAGGTAAGTTAAA
>JAPKID020003888.1:0-12025 GCA_026931265.2 Tropidonophis doriae
GAGAGAGAGAGAATGAATCATTGGTATGTCAGATCCACATTGTAAATCCTCTTTTGCAGGTATGTAGTTACTTCAAATGGTTGCTAACTGAATGCACATACATTGAGGACCACCTGTAAATCCAAAGACAAACCACTTTGTCTATGGGGCAAAGGGTCACAGCTCTAGACACAAATGCTTCCTGTCTCCTCCAAAACCTTTGATAACAAGGTCTTATTTGAGATTCGTTTTCCTAAGACCTTTAAGAAATATAAGGGCCAATACTTGGTCATGTCGCCCGCTGTATGCACTTTTGGGTACAGATTGCCTATTTAGAGTTATCAGCTGTTCGAAATAATTAAATCTTTGCTGCACAGTGCAAATGAATTGATGAAGTGCCTATTTTGACACTAACCATATATGGGATTGAAGTACATGCAGGACTGAATCTATAATTTGATATGCTATGCTCACACTTTCCCCCCATTTCTCTATTTGGCCCTGTCATCCAGATCTCAGTAAAATCTAGGCATACATCACCTACAGGATATGTCACAGTTAGACCGTCACAACTTTTTTTTTACAAATTATTAATTTACTCTAGGTTATCCACTTGTTTCTAACTTTACAACATCCGTGTTGGAAAGTTTATTAGGAGGGAAGAGTGGGTACATATTCACAGCTAGATCACTTGCAAATGCAGTCCTGCTGGCTTACTAGTGAAATATTGGTGATCAAACATTGGTGTAGCTGATTTGTGGCATAAAAATCTATGGAATTCAAAACCGACATTACCAATTATGAGAAAAATAGGGCAGTAAAGAAAATGACATTGTGACATTTTCTAGAGAAAACGTTGCCATGCAGTGTTATTGTTGTTGTGCTCTGTTTCATTGAAACTCCGAAGGCTGAATTTCATTTTTTTAAAACTAACTTTTGAATAGATTCTTGTTTTCAACTCAAAGGTATCAGGTGGCTTGAATTTGCATGGAATAATTTTAAGATGATGAGTGCACTTTCTGATTAAATAGGCTTATCTGCATAATCATGTGATCTTTCTTTGAGAGGAAAACAAAGACATATTTCAGTAATGGAAAAAGAACAGCAGGAGTGCCATGACAAGAACCACAATATCTTCAAATGTTTAGATGGAATAAATCAACAAGGCTTGTAATCAGTGATGGAGAGGCTTATAGTTGCCTTGAGAGAACTATTTTGCATAGTGGAAAATGCAATCCTAAGAATACTTTGCCTAATATACTTAAATTCATTACTTTCCCTTTAATGGAAGCCTGTGGTTCCTGGGAAAACATCCCAAAGGGCAGATATTGTTTTGTTGTGCTTTTCTCTCTCTGAGAAGGGAGAGAGAAATTCAAACAGAAAAGAAAATCTAGATTTATTTACCAATCTCCATGACCAGAGTTTTCTGATTTGGGGGAAATTCAATCTAAAAAGAATAGGGCGTGATTAAGAAAACAAGTTCCTCCCTAGAAATGAAAGAAAGCCTTAGGCAGGCTTTTAGTCAATTTGATTAGTTCTGGATTATTATTATTATTATTATTATTATTATTATTATTATTATTATTATTATTATTATTATTATTTGGGGGGGATTACCCCTGAAGCCATTCATTTCTCTGTAGTTAATGAATTGTAGAGATTAGTAAGAAAGTAAACACTCCAGTATCATTCCTACCAGATAGTCCAGATCAGAAAATCAATTCCATTGGAAGGCTACAACTGTTTTCATTGACATAGGCTATGATAACAGGAGAGCAGCACGGTGGCCTAGTGCTAAAGAAGCTAACTTCCCACTTGGAAGGTTGAGACACTCGGAAGGTTGAGACACTCGAAAGATTGAGGTAGCAGCAGATGTTTCTCTCTCCTAGAGTGCAAAGAGAAAATATCTGCTGTGAACCTGTGTAGGCATCAAGAAAGGTATCCAGCCAGTAAATACTCAGCTCCATCCAGTCACTCTGGCTCTACCCCAAATAGGGACTACATAGTTGTAATAAGGGAGTAGAGTATGATATCAGAATATTGCAAACCTGCAATATTATACCCAATGAATTAGGAGGCTATCTTTTCAGCTGTCTCCAGATATTACCTTGCTTCCCAGGACTTAAAAAATGTTTCGGCCTTCCATGTCTACGTAATGGTTCTTGCACATTTCCATCCAGGTCATTTCCCTTAACCTGCCAAACCAAATGGATACAAGCACTCAAAGTGGCATTCGATATGAGATGGGAAGGAAATAAATTTAATAAATAAATAGAACCTGTAACAGTTGGTCATACCCATTTTTTTACTGGGATTCGAACCAGGGCTATGGTACATGCCGGGCTAGAAGACTAGCACTTAAGCCAAGCTGGCTCTCCCATTGCATCAGCCTCTTGGGACAGGGTATATATTAGTATAGCTAATGTTTCACAACAACCTGTTACGAGGCCCCCTTGAGGGAGGAAACATACTGTTTCCTTCCACAGTATGTTTCCTCCCTGTTCTACTGAACACCATTTTGTTTCCCTTAATTTTGCTTCAAGGCTTCTAAATAAGATGATTCCCATTGTGTCTACGTACTCTCACATCTAGGAAAAAACGAATTAGGGAATTTAAAATCAGAATTTCAAACTCTCCAATTATTTCAATGATACTGAACATATGTGTTTTACATTGACATTTCACAAGGCCCAAATAGTTGAATGAATTTGGAGCCTTTGTGCTGAAAAGGGAAAAGGGGTTTACAAATATTAATAAGATCTTTGAGATTAAAAAGAAATTGCCTTCAGTATTTGTTTTTTCAAGTACTCTGACTGAAGGCCGTTTTCTTGATATATCCTTGCTAGAAATGAAAATAAAAACCAGCTTGTTAGATGCCATATAGGAAAAATCCTTAAGTCCCCCAGATATGCCCTGCTTAATAAAATAACTGTGACTGTGATCCTTGCCATATGATCCAGAATTGTACTGTCATGATGTTAAGACAATTCTAGAGTGGAAGGTAGGATCTCACCACATCTCAGTAATTGCATTATCTTAGAGGGCATCAAATAAGATGCCACATTAAGAAAAATAAAGTGCATCTTTTGTAGGGTGTGGCAATATTTGCAATCTTCCAGCATTTCTTTGGCTTGTCTCCATTCTTAATTTTGATCAAAATTATTAATATATGTTTTAGAGGTATTTTGTACTGGAGATGTTTTGTATTGCAGAAAGGAACTATGATAGTGAAAGGTATAAAATAAGATATTTTGTTCTTTATGGTAAAGGTAGTTCTATAATTAAGTCGAAAACTTTTGTTGAAGACTGCAGAGTTGATATTCGGATGTGCTGTTACGTAAGACGCTGATATTTAAGGAAGGAATATGGAAATCAAAATCTAGCTCAGTTTTCAAAAGGATAATATATCTTGCTGGAAAAAATTGCATCCACCTGTATTTATTTTTAAGGAGTATCAGAAGCAATGGTAGAGCAGAAAAAGATTCCAGATGATTAAATTTGTGTGCTGTGATTTAATTATAAATATTTCACTTCAAAATTATATAGATTATTGCAGAAATCAAGAGATGTCTCTTGTCCACAAAAGTTAAAACACAGTAAAGTATGTCCTTGCCTCACTTTTAACTTGTTATATATCAAGGAGATCTTAAGAGAAAAATTAGAAGGCTAAAAGCTAAGCAATGAGTTGGAAGTACCCTCTTATCTGAATTGGAGTTTTCCTGCCACAGGCTCTTAGCCAGAGTTGATATGATAGATTGACACCACCCCAGCTGCTGTATCTGGAATTTTTCATGTTTCATAAAAATGTTTCTTATTAGCAATTAGAACAGCATGATAGAAAGTGAATGGTAATAAGGTTGCACTAGAGAGAGGCTTAGCTAGGGTTTAACAGAAATAAAGAAAAGCAATATGCAATTCAATGTCACATTTTGAATTGGCAAACCCCAATAGCCCACTCGTCTTGTTTGCAGCAAAATAATAGAGTGCTAAAAAAGTGGTTTTCTATTTCCCTGCATAAGGCCTCCATGTAGTTTGGAAGCCAAATGTGTTCTTCCTCTAGAGGAATATCTGTTATGCTTGCATTGATTGACTGATTGATTATGTGCCACCTAATCATTGTGACTTTTAGAATTCCACATAGATTTTCTCTATGACACTTTTATCTCTAACCAGGCCCTTCAGGTCTTCCAACACTATTCTTTCAGTAGCAATCTAAATAAAAAAAAGTTTTAAAGTAAAGATGCAGAGTTTCAATGTGATTAGACCCCCAAATTGGGGGGAGGGGGGGAAGCAGGGGACAAAACATTTTTGTTATTGTCTTGATCTGCATGAGGTGACCACTTCCAGGCTACAGAAGTTAGAACAGAGCCATAGTGATGCGGCATAGAGAAGACATCCCTTACCACCCTATGCCTGTTTCCTCATTCAGCCTGTGTATACCCTTATAGTTAATAATTTAAAAGGTATCCACACAATGTCTAAATAAGAGCTGTGGTGGTGCAGTGGTTAGAAGGCAGTACTGCAGGCTACTTCTGCCTGCTATTTGGCAGTTCGAATCTCAGGTTCAAGGTTGACTCAGCCTTCCAAACTTCCAAGGTCAGTAAAATGAGGACCCAGATTGTTGGGAGCAATAGGCTGACTCTGTAAAAGCCTTAGAGAGGGCTATAAAAGCAGTATATAAGTCTTGTGCTATTGCTATGTGAAACTGACATGTGAGCAATAGGGAGAATGTGTCAGCAGTTAGGTTAAGTAGTGTTTTTTGAATATGCCTGAATCCATTGTTGAAGCAAGTGAAACAATAGTTATTTTAAAAGTGTGGGCTCTTTTTAGTTGTTAGGGCCTTAAGGAGATCAGAGAGATACCCTTTTCACTGTGATACCTAAGTTAACATCTATTCATAACAACTGAAACCAATATTTCATCCTGCTACATGTCTGTCAAAGTTATCTAGATTGGTCAATCTACTTTCTGGAAAAACTAATAATAAAGTTGGCATGTCTGCAAGTTAGTCCCTTGAGAACATAAATGGCAAACAACAATGGAATGGTTTTTCCTTTTTTTAAAAAAAGTGGGGCTAGTTCAAAATAATATAAGTACTACAAGTCTATAAGTCACAGGTTTAACACATCTTTAAAAACAAATTAGGAAAATTAAAACATTAATCCAACACCACCAAATGAGTGAAACAACAACTGAACTAAATTGGTCCCATTGGCTTGTGCAAATCTCATTCCAGCATTGCCATTTCCTTCATGACTTTCAGTCACTGAAAATGTAGCTTTAATCAAGAGTGGCTTCTTGCTACAATAAGTGCTATAGATTGGCCTGTGCGTGTTCTTCCTTAGCTGTATCTCTTCCTTTTCTTACGGGAACAACTTTCTTGAACATAAAATTCTAACAGCCAAAAGAAAAATATTTATTATTATTTTTTACAATATTGAGATTAACATTTTGTATAAAATTTTGGCAGGTGTGGCCTAGGCTAAGTTCTTGTACAAGATGGGCAGATTAAAAAAAAGAAAAGAATATCTCAACCACCATAACAGCCTCAAGGTTCTTTGAAGATACCAAAGAACAGGGTTGTGATAGAGGGAGAATGCCAAAACCTCTGTGGCAGAAGCCTTCCAGCAGGTGTTCCAGGAGGAAAGAGAAAACAGAGAAGAGAAGATTCATTTTTGGACCACAAATTTCCTGTGCTCAGTGTCTGCAAAATAATGACTTCCATTATGGTACGGGTGCTAATAAAATGTGTCCAGTTAGAAGGAAACCAGCCATTCTCCTCTTGCAAAAAAGGCTGAGTTTGATGAAACAATTAGTAAGGGGCAAAGTCCAGTTTTCCTATATGCTCTTCATGCTCCGGCTCTGCTCATGTGATCATCCTTGGAAAAAAATCCCTTATTTGGTGGCCTTTGTCCATAAAAAATCTAGCTTGTATTGTGTCCATTTCCTCAAATATCCATACATAGAGGGGGGGGGGCACCTTAATAAGGAAACAAGGTGATAAAATTAGGAAGGCAGAAATGGGTTTAGGATTAAGTTTTACTCTGGGATCAAGGGTAGTGGTTGCAATTTCTGAGCTGGGAATTGCATTGTGTCCTTTTCAGCTGCATTTACAAGATTTCACAACCATGTTAGACAGCTGTTCCACTTTTGGGGTCCTTCCAACATAATACAAGATAGTCAGGGGATCCAGATCCTGGGGAACACAACAGGGGGAAGCAGATGCTTCAGGATTCAGAGTATTGTATAAACCAAGAACCTGAAAAAACAACCAAGAAGAATATGAGGATCTTAGCTAGCAGTTGCCAGTTGCTAGAATTAACATTAGGCAGGAAGCATATTTCAAAAATTCAACATTTACAGCTTCTACCTCAGCTCAACCACTGGGTCAATATATTGAACAATTTACTGATCAAATGATTTTTCCTCTGAAGCAGCTAAGTAAATGGTGTAACACCCAAGCCTCTGTCTTAGCAGATACAGTTCTTTAGCATATTCTTCTCTTTAAAAATAAATAAGTAAACTGGGTGTAACCGGCTTACAGTCTTGCTAAGAGTTTCAAGAAAAACAGCTGAAAAAAATCAACGTACGTTGGCCAGATTTTTGAAATCATACTGGATTTAATCCAGTCCTTCTCAAATATCAACATTCAGCTTCCAACTGTTTCAATTCTCTACAAGTCCAAGTGAGATACTTGCTTTGCTCCATTCTACATATTGCTATAGACAAGATCAGAGGACAAACGAGGAAAACTAGTATTTGTCTATTTTTTGGGGTGTGTAGTATGTCCAGATACTGCAAGTCTACTTCTTCCATCAGCCTTCTTCATGGCCCATGAAATTACACTATCAATTCCTCTCATCTCAAACGAAGTATTGCATACATAAAATAATTATGAAGATATTTTGTAAATTTCAAATTTTCTAGGATGAGACAGACTGCAGTTTATTATGTATTATTGTAGAACTGACATGTAGAGGAAATATACCTCCTTTTTAGACCCCATTTAACAAGAGACCCTGAGTGGACATTGAGTTTTCACAATATACTAAGCCATATGTTTGATTATTCATGTGTTTTTATGAATCCAGCCACAGGATTATGTGTTTTACAATTTATCATTTTCTGTGTATGTTGTCAATTGCAGCATATGCTGTTAAAAAACTGATTTAGTGTAATTTTGAAACTGAGTCATGGATTTCTTATCATGTAGATTTCAAAATATGCACAACCGCACAGTAAACAGATAGCACTGCTATCTGAAAATGCTGCACTGGTAAGAAATATTCAATCAGTTCTTCTACATTCACAATAATTGCAGCACAGGCAACGCTCTGTTTGAACAACTGCTACAGTGCTTCACTGGGTGTTTCTTATCCATGCTGATAGTTGTCTTCCATCATGGAAATTCTCCTCTATAGCCAAAGCTAATCGTTATTACAGTACTTTGCCATATAAATACTTATGACAGGCATTAACAACCACAGTGTTAACTGTGCCAGTGTTAACTATTGACCCCCATAACTGTTGCCAGAGGGGGGAAGATCCTTTTCAGCGAACCCTTATTACATTTATTTTATAGAAAAGAATATTTTTATTGGCCCAAGGCCCAGAAAATGGGTCGAAAGCAAACAAGGTATAGAACTCAGGGCTAGGTCTAATTTTTGCTCATCAGAAATTCTGGGGCAGAATTCAGAATAGTAAGCCACTTCACACTGCACTAAAATTTGTCTTAAAGTAGAAAAAGAAAGACAAATACTGTGCCTAAGGAGATGTAGTTAATCCTCAGGAACAAAATAGTGAATGCAATCATATATCAGTCATCATCAGATATGGTTTAAACAAAATGTGCCCAGTGATATAGCTGCAAACTATCTCTCCCTGATTTCCTTTTCAGCTGGAGCATAAGTATTTTTCAGTTGGAAAAAACTTAGAGAGAGAATCGTAAGTGTGAGCTTATTAAAGGGTTCCTTCTCTTGGTTCTTCCAATGCAATTGTGATCACACTAAACCCACACATCAGAGCTGTCTTAAAACTCTATGGATTGGGGAAAGGGAGGGGGATCATCAGGTGTATCGGCACCTAAACATTAGTGGGCAATGAATGCCTCAAGAATAAGACGGATCTGAGAGTTAGGGAATGCTATTTTTACTCCATTCCTTTGTGTAGAACTAATTAAAAACACATGAAACATTTCAGGTTTTTATATGCTGTTTCCTTTGACCCAAACTTCATTCTACATTTTAATTCCATTTTGAATAATGTCTTTCTCTACACGGCCTTGGAAAAGCCATGACAAGGACTTCACACACTTTTTTAAAAAAAGTAAAAATCAGACACCAAGTTGCAGTGGAGGGAGGGAGGAGGCCACAGTGTTTGGAGAGAGGAAATGTTATACTCTCTATGCCATTTTCCAAATCTAAAATATTGCCCTGTCAAAGCAACCTCTTTTATTTCTCATAAAGAAAAGTCAGACAAAGCAGAATGGCTGCCTCTTTCAGCAACCAGTGTGTCTTAACTACACATATTTGTGTAGCAGCACTCGTAGTTAAAAAGGGGAAACCTTTCTGTGAGCAATAAGAAACTTCCCAGCGTTTTTATTTGGGGAGTGGAGTGGAGACATGCTCAGAATTTTGAGACCATGTTGTGGATTGTTTTGCAAAATGATTGCCATGGGAAAGAGGCTTGTTTATTCACAAAACAACCATGATAGATGTAGTCAGCCCCAAAACACCAATTTACCCAAAGATGAAGATGAAAGGTATGGCAGAAGAGAAGTGCCTCAAATTTTCTTTGCTTTTTTTCTGTGCACTTAAGCAAACTAACAAGGAAGGTGCTTTCTACCCCGTTTTTATTTTCTGTGAATGATGATGGCAGTCCTCTTCTGACTTTAGACTTTAATTCTCATCATTCTTCAACCAGCATAGCCATGGCTGACGGACCAAGGAGTTGTATGCCACACAAGCTGAGGGTGTTAGCTGAGGAAAACTTGATCTGTAGACCTTACGTTGTATTCAAACTGCTCTTGTAAATAAAAATTATGCTGGACACCAATGTTTTCCTTTTTAAGATGCCGCCAGCTTCTTGTTTAACTTTTAAAAACTTTTTAAACGGAGGTGAGGTTTCTATGTGCTCCAAGAACAAATTATCTGTCTTTCTGCCCATATTTAACTCAAACTCCACTAAGTTTAATAACAACCTAGGAAACTAGGTGCAAGACTGCAGCCTCAATAAATGACAAAAACTCATAAAACGTAACTATCCATGAGAGGGAATGTAGAGATAGAGAAGATGCCATAACATGGAAGGTTTTTTTGCTCATATTAAAACACTGATTACCGTGCTGTGTGTGGTATCTGCACTACGAAGGTAAGGGCATGGCCCCGAGCAAAAGTTAGCAAAGTACCCCTTTGGCTCATGCACCCATTTCCAGCCCAGATCTTGACGAAAATCAATGTACAGGCGACGTACACAGCAGTTCTCTTCCAGATTCCTAGAACAAAAAGGAACTGATATTAAATATACTCAAATCATTTATTCAAATTCAATAATGTATTAATTCAAGAGCAGCATTTCTCCAGAAAGAACATCTATCTAATTTGTAGGTCTTAATGGATTCTCAGCTCCTGCTCAAAGACTAGGAAGTAGATGTGGCCAGGAGAGCCTATTTTTGTATTTATATTTTTTGTTTTAATGTTTTTGGACTTTTGCTTCAAATAAATATAAGCACCTGCATTAACACTCAGTTATACGACCTTGACTGACTGACTGATTCACTGTCTTGGAATATACATGTATGCACAAGAAGATAATCCAGAAAACAAAGTGTCAGTGTCTGATTAAGGCTTGAAGTTTGTTTGTTTTTAATTGAGAAAATTGCAAGAAGGAAACAGTAGCAAATATACTAGGCCCTCTTCCCCTCCATGTTTTCTTTTTACTATGAAACTTCATAAAGATGAAGAAGAGTATGAGAATAAGCCTGAAATGAGAAGGGCTGTTTCTTTTAATCACAGGAACAAACCCAGAGAAACTGCTATAAATATTTCAAAGCAGCCATAGTGATTAGTTTGGCTTTGTAGAGGAAACAAATTTTGGAGCCACCCTACATAAGTGACAGAAGATTCAGGAGCATATTACTCTTCTTAGGTGAAGAGCAGGTTTTCCAAGCTAGTATTGTTGTCACCCCACTGTGACTCCTTTATAGTTGGTGCTATAATGAGTAAATAAGTACACGATCCCAGAATGCTGCTCAGCAGAGTAAGGGAATTATGAACAATGGATGAAAAAAAACTTCACTTGTGTTATTCCTCTTCATATTACATTTTAAAAGACACAGTATAGGAAGAAGTAGAGGATGAAAAGAGTTTAGCTTATAGATAATCCTTTAATCTATGCAGCTCATCTGTTTCCTTGACTCCGTGCTTTGGACACCTGCTCTAACAACAATCCTGAGACTTCAATAAAGCCGTCCTGCATCTATCCAGCTAAATGCAGCCCAACAATTATGTGAAAAAACTCACACAAAAATGTCCAGCTTATTCTGAACTTTGTTGAACCTGTTTGGTTCCTGGTATCACTGGAAATGCATCATTTAAAAGGGACATTTCTCTCCTTTCTGCCACTGTCTCTGTGATTCCTGGTTTCCTGCACCTGGTATGTTAGTGTGGTTGCAATCCAGACAAGGCATATCAAGTTTGGGCTACAAAGGTATATTTCCCAAGTGCTAGTGGCACCTGTCTCATAACAAGATGATGTAGCTTGGAGTTTTTGCTTCCTCTGATTCTGGAAGGATGTCATCTTCACCTCTCAATGGGGTAGCACTCCCCCAGAGCAGTTGTGCAATTTGGGATGGTCTGGATTTGCAACTCTGCTTGAGGAAGGACAACCATGGGTTGGTTTGGGGAGTTTTTATATAAATCAATCTTGGTCCCATTCCTTGACCTTACACTCATTGCCTGGTCACATCCCAGCTTGATTGCTACAAAGCACTCTACATAGGGTTGTCCTTGGAAACTGGATATTGCAATTGGTTCAGAATGCAGTGATGTTTGAAGTTTTAGGCACCACTAATTTTGCCCATATTAGATCCCACTGTTGTACAAGCTGTTCCAGCTTCCAGTTTCTTTCCTGGTACAATTCAAAATGATTGTCACCTCTAAAGCCCTGTATGGCATGGGGCCATGTTATCTGCAAGACCCCTTCTCTCGAAGGATATCTACTTGCTGCACCAGGCCACATAAAGTGGGCATTTTCCAGATCCCTTCACTCAAATATTGTCATCTAACAGGACCCATGAAGTGTGCCTTCTTAACAGAGGACCACACCTAGTGAAATACCTTCCCCCTGAGACATCACAAGCCCCACCCATTTGAAGTTCCAAAAGAACTTAAAAAGTTCACTTTTCCTCTGGGCATTGGGATCAGGTGAGGCTGGACTCTAAAGGTAGGTGTGGGTTGTTGTTGTTTTTTCAAATATTGCTTTTAATTGTTTTGTTTTTCCACTGCAGCAAATCAAACAAATAAACATGCAAAAGCAAGAGAGAATTTGCCTTCTCTTTTTCTAAAGGGATGTCTTGGTACTTCTAACACAAAATGGGTTTTTTCTTTTCTCAGCCAGAGATAATAGATTTTGGATACTAATGTCACATTTAAAGTGAGGGTTAACCTATTGCCAAGATTTAGAGCTGGGAAGAAATTATAGTTCTCAGAGACGGCACTTAACCAGCAGGGTTAATCAGTTGCACTTCACTTTAAACTTCAAAATGATCCAAAGTCATGGTTGTTTTCAGGAGCATTTTTTGCCGGAGAGATGGTTATTTTCCAGTCGGTCCAGGAATCTTAGCTTACCGAAAACAATAATTGGTGTCCAATGCTCGTTTCTTTCTCTGGCTTCTCATAGCTGGACTTCCAAGACGATGTGGAGGCAGCATCATCAGAATAAGGTGGGGGTTTTGCAGGTCTTTTTGCTTCTTCAGGCTCCCCAAATCCCCACGGCCATGGCTCTCTTCACCATCTATTCCTGAGAAGCATTGGGGGGGGGGGGCCTC
>JAPKID020003889.1:0-12025 GCA_026931265.2 Tropidonophis doriae
CCTGCCTACGCAGGGGGTTGGACTAGAAGACCTACAAGGTCCCTTCCAACTCTGCTATTGTATATTGTATATTTGTTTTCGGTATCTGGTGTGCCCTGGGGTAGCATAAAACTGCAACTAAACACTTCTAATAACTGTTGATCAGTCCTGCATATTGGCTTGAAGTAGTTTTAAACAACTCCTTACAGCAGGGGTCTCCAACCTTTGCAATTTTAAGTCTGAAGACTTTAGCTCCCAGAATTCTCCAGCCAGCAAAGCTGGCTAGAGAAGTCTGGAAGCTGAAGTCCTTCAGACTTAAAGTTGCAAAGGTTGTAGACACCTGCCTTACAGAACAGCTTTAACTCAGGGATATGGGTGGGCTTCCTTATAGGAACTATATGCTATAGGTCTTTTCAAAACCCTTCTATAGGATTAACGTTAGGACTTTGATGTCACTATTCCAAAACATTAAATTTCTTCAGTTTTAACCATTCTTTAGTCATTGTGTCTTGTGTGTTTTGGATCATTGTCTTGCTGCATGACCCATGTTCTTTTAAGCTTTAGTTCGCGAACAGATACCCTGACATTTTCCTGTAGAATTTGCTGGTAAATTCAGAATTCAGAGATGGATCAATGATGGCAAGTTGTCCAGACCAAAGGCAGCAACCATCATATTTCACAGAAGGGGTAATGTTTGTTTGGTAGAATGCACTGTTTTCTCCAAACATAATACTTTTCATTCAAGTAAAAAAGTTCTATTTTGGTCTCCTCCATCTAAAGAACATTCTTCTGGCTTATCCACATGGTCTTTCACAAACTGTACACAGACAGCAACATTCTTTGTGGGGAATAGTGTCTTTCTTCTTACAACTCTGCCATACACATCATCGCTGTACAGTGTTCTCTTGCTGATGGTCTCATGAACAATTACTTTCACCAATGCAAGAGTGGGCTTTAGATCCTTAGACATTAACCTAGTGTTCTTTGAGACTTCCAGAATATTATATACCTCGCTCTTGCTAGTTGGTTCATCACTCCTGGGGAAAGTAATGAAGATGTTAAATTATCTTTTTTTTGCACATGATTAGCCCAATACAAGACTATGTTGTCCAAGCTCTTTGGAAATAGCTTAGTAACTTTTTCCAGTTTGGTGAGCATTATTCACTGTTTTTCAAAGATCCTCAGAAAGTTCCTTTGTTCAAGCTACAACAGACTTCCACATACTTCTGTTGTGAAGATCAGACTTTAATAGTGAATACACAGAATTCTGTTCTTTGATAAGGCAGCACCTGTCATGCAAATATATGATTATCACTTCATTGATTGAAACACTTGATTCTAATTTCTCTTTCAAATGAACCGATAATCTTAGAGTTTCACATATTTTTGCCACACAGAAATATGTATCTTTGGATTATTTTCCTCAATAAATAAATTCACACGTACAGTGTTAACTTGGTACTCAATTGCTTTGAAATTCATTGAATTTGGTACTCAATGCATTTTGATGCAAAGGTTTTATCCTGCTACTGATCATTTGTTTGGTACTCAATGCACAAGCTAGAACTTGCCAGAATTGGTTGCCAAGATAATTTTTTTATTTTGTTGTTGAGATGTATTTTCTATAATCTTTTCCCCATATAAATTAAATGGAAATAGCTTTAATTGAAGCTAAAGAGAAAGTTGTTCTTGTCAGAAACTGTTGGTTACTGCTTACCATCTAGGGAAAAATGTCCACTAGTCAGCAACTAGTTTGAATAATTCATGCTGTTAAAAAATTGGCAGCAGCATAGGAAAGTAAAATGAGAATTGCCCTCATCTTCTTGGTTTTTAGCCTACAGATTCAAAATCAAGGTAATATAATTCCTATTTGAGAATTTTGAGTCAGCACTATTTTAAATATATAATATTTGAACACTTGTTATTTACATTTTAAAGTAACACATACTAGTTATTTTAAGTTCTATAATATGCAGTTTGAATTGGTTAATTTAAAAAAAACTATAGTTTTTATTTTAAAAAGACTTTGCAGAAACATTATAATATAAATTCAATATATATTAAACACATCATACAAACAAAAATTCCATTCTATATTATGAAACTTCAGATGCGGATTCCAGGACTTTGGCAAGCCAACGCAACTCAATCAATGACTTTGAGCAGAATATAGCAAAAGTAGACAATTTCAAAACTATACAACGCTAAAAGAAAATCTAGTCTATAAAACATAAAATGTAATACAGGTAATCTTCGACTTGACCACAATTGAGCCCAAATTTCTATTGTTAAGTTAGACATTTATTTAGTGAGTTTTGCCCCATTTTACAACCTTTTTTGCCACACTTGTTAAGTGACTCATTGCAGTTGATAAGTTAGTAAGCTAGTTGTTAAGTAAATCTGGATTTCCCATTGACTTGCTTGTCAGAAGGTTGCAAAAGATGATCACATGACCCCAGGACACTGCAACCATGATAAATATGAACCAGTTGCCAAGCATCTGCATTTTGTTCATGTGACCATGGGGATGCTGCAAAGGTCGGAACGGTGAAAAACGGTCATAAGTCACATTTTTCAGTGCTGTTGTAACTTTGAATGGTCACTAAATGAACTGTTGTAAGTTGAGAACTATCTTTATGGCAAGCAGACAGGGGCAAATGGCAGCCAAAATGAGACTCCACTTAACTGATCTCAATGAGCCGCCCTGGGTCCTTTTGGAGAAGGTGCGGGATATAAGTTTGAATAAAATATAAAAATATAAATATAAACGACCAGGGGGGAAAGCCAGGTCTTGATGGCTTTTCTAAAGGCACTCAGTGTTGGGGCCTGTCATATATTGAGATGTAGTGAGGAGGGTAGAGATTGTTCCAGAGCAGTCACTAAAAGGCATAACTTCTAGACCCCGTCAGATGACAGTCTTTAAAGGGGGAAGCCTGGAGCATGCACTCTTTCTGACAGGGTGTAGAGTAGACAGGCGTTCTTGGGAGAAGGCAGTTCATAGGTAATCCAATCCTATGTCATGAAGAGGTGTAAAAGTAACAACTAACATCTTGAATTGAACCTGAAAGCCTGTTGGGAGCCAGTGCAACTTGTGGAGTAGGAATGTCACATGGGCATAACAAGCTGCATGCATAATTATCCACACTGCTACATTCTGGAACAAGTGAAACTTCTAGAATCTAGATGGCATTTGGGTTCAGTCCATGCAGAGTGCATTACAATTGTCCAACTGGGAATTGTCTGAGTTATGAGTTAACCATAAGCAAGCCCTCTTAGTCCAGGAATGGGCATAGTTGATATACGAGATGCAGTTCTGTAAATACCCCCCTTCTTCCCACAGCTTCAACCCACTTATATAGCAACCTAAATTTTGAGTCCAAGAAGACCTCCAGATTGTGCATCAAGTCCGAACAGGGCAGTGCACCCCACCCCGAATCAAAGATGGAAGCATTCTAGTTCCTGGATCTGGAGGAATTTACATCCATAGCCACTGTGTCTTGATGGGATTGAGCTACAATCTGTTCTCTCTCATCCAGACTCTCATGGCTCAAAGGCTTTTGTTTTTTCAGTAATGCGTTTGCTTGTTCTATATCTTTACGTGAGGGAATTAAACTGTACC
Source organism: Tropidonophis doriae (assembly GCA_026931265.2). Taxonomy (NCBI): domain Eukaryota; kingdom Metazoa; phylum Chordata; class Lepidosauria; order Squamata; family Natricidae; genus Tropidonophis; species Tropidonophis doriae. Next base: position 3,599 of record JAPKID020003889.1, read on the forward strand.
AGCACTGCAGAGCCATATTGCAAAGTCCAGTTTGTCTTGCAACCCTAATTATATACTCCTAATAGACAGAACATTTAGTAACATATAGTAGAGTTCTTTGGATATTTCATTTGGCATTCTGTAAAAATAGAAGACCAGATAGCAAAGAAATGTTGATATGCTCATTGATAGCATAGTAAATCTGTTGTAAATAGTGCCAGCATCCTACATTTACTTGATTAAACATCAAGGTAGGTTAAGAAATAGGTAAGGTATTTTTGAAATAGTATACAACTAAATAGAATATTGTGGGCGTTTTATTATAAACCTCATTTTCTTTTCTTTTGTTTATAGTTTTACAATTTGTGTATATTCTGAAAAACTAGAATACATAAATCAGTAATATAACAATAAAAGTCAAACATTTTTATTTCAGTACACATGTGCATTGAGGAATTTAATTTTTATGTATACATACATAATACATACTGTACATACATACAATGAAAAATAAAGCCTCTGTATTTTTCACATTGAGCAAAAAAATTTAAAAAATGACCTAAAACAAATACTATGAGACTTTGCCAAAATTAGAATGCACACTGTTATTTGAATGAAAGTAAAAATGCTCATTAATACCAGAGGGATTTTCTGTTTGGTATTGTACCCTAGAGGCCTTTTTCCCCCCGAATGGTAAACAATTTCTTTGCTAGTGGGTTGTTGTTTTTTGAGTGGATTTTTTTCTGGAAATATATTGCTTATAAATTGTGCTTGCCTCAGAGAAAAGTTTTCCATGTAATTTGATTTTACAATGAGAACTGTGCTTCAAGACTATGGCCCTAATCCAGAGGGCCACATAGTAAATTCTTCAAGCACATAGAAATGTTAAATTTGCTCTTCCTGTCAAGTACATATCCTTCCATACTACCTAATAAGTTACTCCTGAAACTAAGTGTACTTCAATAATGACCTCCAACAGAAATCCAGAACTGTTGTAAGTGGGAAAGTAGTGACAAACTATTACACTCCTTTAAACTCTTTTCCAACCTTGTTCATTGTGTTACGTTAAACTGAATAGTTATATGATAATACACATTTTTGTCATTATTAATTAGAGAGTAACATATTCTTCGATAGTAAGAATATTATTTCAAATACTCCAGTGAGTAACTTATATGTTGCTGAGGTCCTGCAAGTAAGACTTGAATTCTAAATCTCTTCAGAAAAAAGAGATCTTAGTGAAACATAGCAGACCTTTCCCCTAGTAAATATGAACTGGATTGCACTTTTAAATTGACATGGGGGATTGATGTGAAGAACACATCTAAAGTTTCTGCCAGTTCCAAATTTGGATTTACATCTTTTTGATGATATCATGTCATAAATCATAATTTGCTCAATGAGTTTTACAAATCCAGTGTTGTATTATATATCTGACCAGTTGTTACACATTTTTAGATTGTTTTTGAATATTTGCTTATGAATTTTGATGAAGTAATATGGGAAATTGCAACACATTATATTCTGACTCGTTTTTATCCCACGCATGTTGTTTAGAATAGCAGCCTGCTATGGAGAAAGTAGTAGATTCAGGTGCCCCTTCTGTTGTCTTTATGACCATTTAGAAGATCTGCTTCTGCTTCTAATATAAAAGATGTCAAGCTAACAACATGGTTAAAAATATTCTGTATATTTATGCATTTCAAGTGGGTTTTTATCATTTTCTTTGAAAAAATAGTTACAGAAATAAAATCTGGATAGCTGTAAAGATGGTAGAACAAGACAATGCAGAATTTTCAAGGGGCCTCTCTCTGCCTCTATTCAAATGGCAAAATGTGATTCAGAGCCCAAAGTGTGATTCAGGTAAGCTTATAGCAAATGTTGAGAACCTCTTAAAGTGGCTGCATCTTTTCATGGCTTTACATCACTGTCCCTCATAGATATTATACCCCCCCCCAAAAAAAAACCCCCTACAAATTACATTTTGTACTTCAAATTTGGATTTATATGTAGTTCTTCAGCAGAACAAATAACAAATGGTTAACTCAACCTTGGTCTGTATCCTGAATGCATTAAAACTTTGCTGGAATGAAATCTTAATTTTGTAGGTATTGAAAAATTATAATCTTTGTTTTATTTGACTTAAAAACAGAATAATTTTGAGATTTGGTGGCATCACTAATATTATCTTAACCTATCCAAAAAAATCTGAATCTCTATGTACTTAGTAGGCTATTAATATAAATATTCAAATCTGGATTTATATAAATGCTTAAATCTGGATTTAATGAATTTTAGCCCAATAGAACATAATCTTCTCTGTTCCCATTCTTCAGCTGCATGCTCTGTTCACCAATGCTAGTATCAGAATTTGCTTCAAAAATACAAGTGGCTTTGTCAGATATAGTCTATTTTAGCAATTGTCAGATGTCAGTAGGAATAGCAACTATTCATCACTTTCTCTCTCTTTGTATATTTGTGTGCACTCATGTATTACACCATAATACAAAGTTTCTTCTCACTATTTCAGTATTTGACAGGCCACTATTATGTCCATCTTTATATCTTTTTTGTTATATTCTAAATGTGCAAAAAAAAATTCACGAGCTTAATTTTACTTTTAAAAAAATAACTACAGTCATTATTACCAGATATATCATTGCATTTGATGCTATAACTGTATTGCTTTATCATACTTCTGCATGTTTGTTTTTTTGTAATTAATACTGAACCACTATTGATTCTTTTGAAAGAGGAAAGTACCCAAAAATGCAAAGTGCAAATAAATGTGAATAATATCAATATAGAATGGACATTTAAATAAGGTGAAACAGACTACAGCAATTTAATGGATATACCCATTTTACTGTGATGTGATATATTCAGAAAATCTTAATTTCTCTGTAATAAAATAATTGTCAAGCTCTTTTTTTTTTTAATAAAAGAGTTGTTTATTCATTGAAAATCCTTTGGGAAACTGAATGCTGATTCCTGTGGGTTTTTAAAAAAAACCTCTTATGGCATCATCAGGAGAGAAAGATTCTGCAGCAGCCACTTGGCTCAGAAGTCTCTCAATGAGGCATGAAGTTGTACCGATTCCATAATTCTAACTCTTTCATTACTGTTTTGGTGCTGAAAACCAAAAAGGAATGAAGAGTAATAAATGTTTATTTTCAGTACTGAAATAAGCAGACATGACTCAGAATACTTGTAGTGAATAAAGTAGTGAAATACAAAGATGCTATTTTCTATAGTCATTTTTTTTACCACAATGGACTTTTAAACATTTACTAAAATGGCATGTGTCTTAGGTACTGTTCTTGGAAAACTGAAAAAAGGAGAAAGAAAAAAAAAACTTGCACAATTTGAGCACCTTATTTATGGAAGAAGCCATATGATATCATTTTTGAAGGACCTCCAATTTAAGTGTAGTGAGTCATTTAGACTTAGTCAGAATTAATATTTTCTTTGCATATGTTTTGAGCAAGTTGCAGTTGTAAATCAACTGTAGATTGACTTCAAATTAGTCACTGAACTTCAACTAAACAAATTAGTCACTGAACTTCAACTAAAGAGGGAGGGCACAACTACCATGATGTGAAATTGAAAATATGCAAAGTGACTTATCTAAACTCAATGTTAATTAGAAACTCCTGCAACAAAAGCTACACACTTACAGATTTTAACAAAATGCCACCATCATTGGATATAAACGTTTCACGGGCCCATAGGGATTTAAATGAAATATTATGCCTATTCTGAAGTAGGCTTTTCAGATACAGTTACTTTTGAGCAGATAGTTGTAGGATTTATAACTGTCTTCTTTCATTTAAGTCAGGAGCATGCAACTGATGAACAAACTAGAAATTATTTTAAAAGATACACTGTAGATACACTATAGTACCTCTTTTTATTAAACATAAAGTAGAAAGATTTCGTCTAATTTAGGAATCCACATGAAGTATTTAACTCCTTTCCACCTCTTCCCATTATAATAGGGATCATTTCCTATAAAGAGGCCAATTCTTACTAAAAGAGGCTCAGGAGCATGTTCTTCCATCAACATCTGGGCATTTGCCATTTCTAAACCATTTTCAAAGAAAGTACTATACTAGGAGAAAACTAAACGCAAACAATCATTGAAGAATCAACAATTCAAGCAATGGATATGAGTATAATAATATGTGAGTAGTATGATAAAGGATATATTTAAAAAGTTTAACCATTTCCCCACAAATATATAACATAGACATGAAAAAGTATGTATTGAACATACGTAATTATACTACAGGTAGTCTTTGACTTATGACAATAGTTGATACCAGAACTTTTTATTGTTAAACAACATGGTTGTTAAGTGAGTCACCTCTAATTTTATGATTATTATTTTTTACCACAGTTAAATGAATTGTGCAGTCATTAAACAAATTCAGCTTCCCCCATTGACTTTGCTTGTCAGAAGCTGGTTGGAAGGTCACAAATGGCAATCACATGACCCTGGGTGTTGCAACCATTGTAGATACACACCATTTGGCAAGCACCTGAATTTTTGTCCCATGACTGAGGATGCTATGACAGTTGTAAGTGCAAGGACTGATTGTAAGTCACTTTTTTCAGTGCCATTGTAACTTTGAACAGTCGCTAAATGAATGTTTGTTAGTTGAGGATTATCTGTATTCCTAAATATACCTTTATCATTTTATCCTGCTGCGTCTTATAGAAATATATAACTCAAATACTACAAACATTTAAGTGTTTCTATTTTTTTTGCTACAATAATAGTTGTTACTAATTTGAGAATGAAGAATTTAGGCCTCTATTGATATAGATATTCCAATTAGGTGCAAGTCCTTGATTTACTTACCAAAATTTCTGTTGCTAAAATAGAGAGTTGAGCTTTGCCCAATTTTACGACTTATCTTGTCACAATTGTTAAATGAATCTCAGCTGTTGTTAAGTTAGTAATAAGGTTGTTAGTGTATCTGCCCTCCCCATTGACTTTGCAAGGTCACAAAAGGTGATCACATGTTCCAGGGAATCTACAACAGGCATAATATGAGCCAGTTGACAGGCACAGAAATTTGGTCATGTGACCATGGGGATGCTGCAATGGTCAAAAGTAAAAAATGGTCATGTCACATTTTTCACTGTCACTGTAACTTCAAACCGTTACTGAATGAATCGTTGTAAGTCAAGGACTACCTGCATACTATATCTCTGGTTACAAACACATGCACTATTGGCAAACCAGCCAAAATGTAGATAACTTGAATGCATGGCAAGTGAGTTCACATAACGCTTGCAACACTGCTGAGTGCCAGAACTGAAATAGCACCTAATGTGCATAGCTGTCTAAAATGCAATGAATTCAGTTCTCAATAGATGATTGGAATATCATTGAATAAGATTCCCATTACCTGGCGTTCTCCGTTTTTTTTTTTTACAAACAACCCACCTGCCCATCTATTTTTCTTTCCTTTCCAAATGTCACAGCCCAGAAATGGTTTTTTTTTGCTGTTTTTAGCTTCCCTTCTCATGCTGTTCCTTTTGTGTATATACTTTTCCTAATTCTAAACAGGAGAATACTCCTTATATATCCATAACATTTCCCAAAGTTACTCCTCTATTTTCCCTTATTGTACAGTATTGTACAATTGTACGTATGGTATCTTATTTCTCAGAAGTTCTTAATCCTTCTGTGGTTCCTTTGAGGATTGTCATTCCTGGAAAACTACTATATTGACATCCTTTGGGAACCACTTAATGTTGGAATTGGTTATCTTGACATTTGGTGTGTATAGCTGTCTGTATTCCCAATGTCTTTTTTAAGTAGTAGCCTGAAGTCAACAGTCACTTCTTGCCAAAGTGCACTTTTTTTACCTCTTCATTAAGCAGTTTCCTGTTGAGATTTTAATATATATATGCATTCATCTTCTCCCTTCTAAAAATGCTTTTCCATCCTTTTGTCTGGTCTGTTTCTTTCGAATGTGTTATGTCCTTTAATTTTGCATTCCATTCATGAATTTCAGTTTTAGTAATATCTATTAAATCACATTTGCCTTTCTGTAGTTAAGAATTCCATTTTTGATTGTTCTACTGCAAAGAAGAAGAAGAAGAGAGAGAGATTTTAAAAGGACAATCCGCTATGAATAATATAATTCAGAGCTTGTTTTCCCAAAATAGAAGTAGTGTTGCAATTAAAGATTTTTCATGTGTGTCAACAATCAAGTACTGTTTGGGAGATGAAAGTCCTACATGGTTTAAGCCAAGGTATTAGAAGGACTACTTCTCCCCTAAATTACATGTACTTAGCCCATCAGGACAGGAAGGCAGGATAAGTTGTGGTTCTCATTGATTAAGGATTGTCATCTGGTACAATCATGAAAAAGAGCCTCTTCTGTGGTGGCCCCTTCTTTCTGGAACATCATCTCATCTCAGGGTATGATTGGCCTCCTTTTCTGAAAGGTCCATGAATGGAGACAGAGTCAAGCGAACATTTAATTTGACAGTGTTGTTGCAGCCATGTACGGGTGGGATTTTTTATGGTTTTAATTATATGTTGGATTTCTACAATGATTTTTAGAGTTATCTCTGTGTTAATTGGGCAGCTATATAAATTTGTTTAATAAATAAATAATTAATAAAATAATAGTTAAATGTTTCATAATGGTTAAGCACTAAGATTGGTTTGTTTAAAAACAAGTTTTCTTAATGATTATTAATATTGTAAAAACCTCTAGTACCATATAACGAATTGCAAATAATACAATAAAATATTTTAAAAGCACTCAGCAGAAATAATAAACTATACTACTTGTTATTTGGTGAATTCAATCTGTCATTTATAAAATGTTAAGTTTCATGATTTAGATCATGAAAATATTAGCTTAAATTGCAACCTTTTGCTAGTCACAAGCTATTTGTTAATCAACATGTACTAAATAGAACCAATTAATTGCCGTTAACAATCCTAACAAGAAAAATGAAAAAACAGTTTAATTCCGTTGGCATTTTAAAATTGATTTTCAGAAATATTTACATTTAGGCTTACAGACTATATTGAGAAATATATAAACATTATTCTGTTCTCCTGGTTTCTATCCCAAGACTGCCAATTAAATTATCCCATAAATCCTCCATTATAGGTAGTAAAACCTAATTTTAGATTTCCTGCCCTCTTCATTGTTTTGCCTGATTGCTACCAGTTGGCCAGAGGTGTAACCTGTTAAGAGAGTAATTGTAGAGAATTGCCTATTTTTTTCTTTGCCACATGTGGGGAAATAAGTCCTTAAAAAAAAAAACCCTTTAATTTGCTCCTTTCAATGGCTAAATTTGATCTTACCCTCTAAAATAATTGTAGCCCATCAACTTGGATATTTGCAGTAGTTATTTTAATAGAAAATATTTTATGGGGAAAAATATTAAGATATAGGCTGTAACATATTTTTTAAAATGATACATAAAGATACAATATATACAGTAACTATCAAAGAAGTTAGTCTGGGTACTATTCATTTTTGATAAATCCATCCTGGGCCTGTTGATTGTAGCATGCTTAACAAAATGCTCATAAACATGCTATTTGGTAATATGTTTTAAGACTTTGTCCACTACAGAACATTACAGTCCCAAGTTTATAGTTTTTTGGGTTCTCCTGCTTCCCCTTTTGAAAATGGGAATGAAATTTGCTCTCCAATTTCCTGGGATCTGATAAATTCTCTAGGAGTTCTCAAAAATTACAGAGCGTTATTCTGCTATTATTTCAGTATCATTGCTTCAGTATGTCAGAATATAATTCATCTGACCTTGAAGATTTGAACATGTCTAAATTGGTTACACATTCTCTTACCCTCTCCTTATATTTTTCTTGTTCTCTCTTGTTCCTTTTGCCTTTGGAGAGAAGACAGACACAAAATAAAAGTTAAGAAGCATGCACTTTTGTACAGATACAGATGCTTATAGATTATTTATTTATGTTCTGTATTTGGTATACATTTGGCCTTCATCACCTAGTTTCTTAGGAACTATGAGAAACACTCAAAAGTAGGACTAACTCTTAAGGATTAGTAATGTAAGGACCATGTGACATGAAGAAAAGGGAACAATATACATAATATAAGATTTTTATTTTTAACATAAAGTAATTTATGCATGAAGGCATTTAGTAAGTTTCCATTAAACTATTCTTTAATTTAATATTCTGTGAAAATCAGTCTGAGCAATTGCTTTGGTTTAGTAGAATGTATACTTCTATTGATATTTCATATATCCTGAATGGGTAACTTCCCTTGGCTGAAGAGCCATATCAAACTTGTTGAGTGAAGGTAGCACTTTTAAGGAAAATAAATTGCTTGTCTTTAGTTTCTGCAAGATCAGTGGTGGGTTTCAAATTTTTTAGAACCTACTCTGTAGGTGTGGCCTATTTTGTGGGCGTGGCTTGGCAATCAT
>JAPKID020003890.1:0-12024 GCA_026931265.2 Tropidonophis doriae
TGTTTAGGACTCGAGCTGTTGAGCTACCAACCAACCTCCAAGGCTGTGAATCTCACCAAATATTAAAATAATAATAATAATAATAATAATAATAATAATAATAATAAATAATAATAATAATAATAATAATAACAACAACAACAACCCCAAACCCAAGAACATGTTGCCTTTTGTAAATCCACCATTGAATTTGAAATTATAAATGTAGTGAATAGAAAGAAGTTAGTTTTTTTAACTACCATACATTGTATGTTAATATAATTAATTATTAACAAGATTATCTCCAAATATTCAGTAAGCCAACATTTTGCAAGGAAGGAAGAAAAACAGAATGATGCCTCTCTACAAAGTTCTGAGAAGGCAATCAGGAGAATTTCAAAGAGGCTATGGCTATTACAAATAATAGCATCTTCCTATGCCAACTGTTTTATATCATCAAACAATATCTGAGACACAATGGGTGAGAAACCAGAGGTGGTGGCTAAAGAGATCTTGGAATCATGTCTTGCTGTTGAACCTGAACCTGAAATCCCAAGAATGAATTTTATAGCCTTTTTTGTAAAGCAAACCTGTCCGCCAACACAGGTAATGCATCTGTGCTGTGAAGGGCCTGGATCCATTCTGCATTTACCATAATGTCCCAAATACTTGGACATCCTTCCCGTTAACTGTGGAAATCATTTTGCCAAGATTGGACGCAAAATGGAATAAAACTTTCACAGATTCTTTGACAAGCAAATTGCAGAATCACAATCAAAAGTGCACTCCATTTGCAGTGACACCTAAGATGATAATAATAGGTCATTTTATCTGGGAGTTTTCCAGGCAAAATGGTACTACATAAATAGATCTGCCCTCTCGTGTTCCTATTTCACAAACAAAACATATTAAATTGTGGGCCAAAAGAGTAATTTAAATTGTAAAATTATCAACTCCATTATTGGCATTTTATCTTATTTCCATTTATTTATTTCAAATGATTTATCATATTCTGTAATAAATATTTTTATTTTACATATATTTTCCCCAATATATTTATGTATTTTGGAAAATGAAATACTGCATTTCTAGAAAAGATAAGTAGTCTTCAATTTCATTGATTATTCATTTAATGACCATTCTAAGATACAATAACCTTGAACAAAGTGACTTAGGACTGGTCTTTAAACTTATCTCAATTGCATCATTCCCCATGAGCACCTAATCAAAATTTAGGTGCTTGGCAACTGGCATGTATTTACAATGGGTTGCAGTGTCTTCAGATCACACAATCACTACAATCTTCCAAACAGCTTCCAGCAAGTAAAATCAATAGGAAGAAGCCAGATTTGCTTAACACCTACATGATCCACTTTAATGACTGTAGTGATTCACTTAACAGCCAAATCAAAAAAGGTTGTAAAATTGGACATAATATACTTAACAAATGGTTCATTTAGTGAAGGATCTGCCTATCCCACTGTGGTCATAAGCCAAAGGCTAGCTGTATGTTCTTACAATCTCTATTTTCAAATTCAGCCAGCATTGAATTATAGAATTAAAGGAAAATAGAATTAGAAAATAGAATACAAATAGAAAATGATTGGCCCAGTTGTTTTATATTTTACTAGATAACTCATGGTCCATTGGGTCATTGTTTCAGAGATACAAAGAAAACAAAGAAACAAAATGACCGCAGGGGGCAACAAAACAACGGGAATGGAAGCATTGATTTTCATGGGGAAGCTGGCAGGGAACATTGGAAACCTCTCTCTCCTTCCCTCCTCTTCTTTTAAGCAATTCAACAATCTCATCTTCAATCCTATCATTGTAGAGTATATTCATTTTCAACTCTACATTGTCTTAAGAATCCATGAAATAAGTGCGAACAGATCTTGGTAGTTAATTGGGTATGGCATTAAATGCCTGATATAATGATTGATTTGCAATTGAATAATCACAGTAAAATTGCACCTATTTTTTAATAGAAGGACTACTTTGGCAATAAGAGATGTCATTTGCAGGAGGCAGTTGTATTGCCTGTTGTTCTTCTTGAGCTCCTTTGAAGTATCATCATTATATAGATTGAGGAATTCATTAGGTAGTGGTTGCAAATTGCCTATTTTGACCTTTCCCAAGCTGTAATTGTTATGTTAGGCAGTGCATTTGATTTATATTATAGTTTATTAACTAATTAACTTATTTTTGACTAAACATTTGAAAAGTACAGCCTAAGTCCAGGACTCAAGGTTCCAGGTTGGGGGTTTTTGGGACATGTATTTTTCCTACTGTAAACCTTAACTAAGTTTGTCCACTCAAATGATAGAGGACAAAAACAAAAATACAAGAAGTTGCACTAAACCACTTTCTCCAGAAAAACACTACTCCAAATTTTATGACATACAATAATTTTCCCTCATGCTTCCAGCCCTAATCAGCAGTTTGCTATGGTTAAGAGCTTATTTTACTTATAAGAGGGGGAGGGGATACCAAGAAAGATTCCTTTTTTTCCTGCAATAATTAAGGCTGGAAAAAAATCTGTTTAACACAGGGAAAAATTGCTCTCTCTCAGAATTTCTCAGAAAGCCATTCCCCTTTTTATCACTTCCATTATTACTATGAAATGAAGCAGAGAAGGTACATCAATTGTATTGTTTCACACTTACCTGGAGAATAACCCAGTGTCCATGTTTGGCAGCTTTTTCTATTGCCTTCTCTGCCACAATCTCTTGCCCTTGTCCTAAAGAGATATTATGAAGTTTCCCACTGTCAATTGTGAAGCCAAGTTTCTTGCCTGCAAGTGGGGCAACAGGGGTAGGAGTGGTGAAATAAATAAACGTAGAAAGAGGGAGAGTGTTGGAGGAGAAAAGAGGGCAATGCACCAATAATTTCTCTATCACTGGAACAATGCACATATGGGCTTTTTTGTGAAGTACTTCAGTCAGCCCCATTTCAACAAGCAAAATTGTGAGCTCTCAAGAGCAGCCTTATGGTTAATATTAAAGAAGGAAAGCTGCAGAAATCTACTCCCTTGGTTTTAAGATAATGAACCTTTTGACATTTTGATAGATGCTAGGTATTGTTACCAAGCTTTATAAAGTCATACAGGGGGTGCAAGTCATTTCCCTTATAAAAAAAGGGAGCAACATGTGGTAGCTATCACATTAGTTTTTTAACTGATTGGTTCAGGAGGAAAATGTGTTAGTTTCTCACCTTGTGAGGCCAGGGTCTAAATTGAGCACAGTCAGGTCACAGCTGTATTAACCTGGTATTCTCAGCAGAGTCAGTGGGGAATAGTAATCCTAAGTACAATGCGACAGTTTCTTACACAATGAATATAGTTTGTATAATGACCATTATTTAGTCACAGGGGGCGCAAGATTACATGAGCATAGAGAAAATTGCCCTCTGGCCCTCATCTAGTCAAAAGGTAAGAAACAGCACAAAAGAGCCTGTATTATGCCAAGCAGAGGAATGCTCAATCTAAAAATTTCTTCATACTGCAGCGTTAATAGCTGAACACTTTTTATCCACTCTTCCATGGTGAATGGTGGTTTAAGGCAGAGAGGAGGAAGTCTTTAAAAACTTAACTCTTGTTGAAGAAAACAATTGCAAATTTAAATCTGCTTTATACCGGGATAATGCTTGTTTGTGGGATTTTTTTGGGGTGGTGGTGGTGAGTTTAACATGTATTAATTAAAGACCAACTGCTGTTCTAAGTTAGAGTAAGAGCAGCCATTGTTACCAATAATAAATTAAGGAAAATTCTGTGGACTTTGCAATCCAGCAACAATTGGAGAAATGTTTTGTTACCAGCCATAGCAAAATGCAGTATGGCAAAATCATGGTCTAAGACTCTAAGATACTGGGCCAAAATGCTTCTTCATAGCTTGTTGCCCAAATCCCTATTGATTTTTGCCTATTTTAGTCAATGGACTTAAATAAATAGGATTACTTGTTTACTTGAACACATAAATAAATATCAGGATTATATTTTAACATAATCTTGTGTCTTCACAAGATTATGATATTTTAAATACTACATATATTTTATATATATTTCTCTATAAATGAGGCTGCAGAAAATTACTTCAACACATGTTGCATACTTTCCATTAAAACAAATTTCTTTTTTCTGACTCTTTTTAGCATAATTTTTTAGCATAAATTTTAGCATAATTTTCCTTATTCGCCCAATCTAAATCAACTAGTTTTTAGCTGATAATATTCACATGTTCATGATAGTTGTCCAATAATTATAACAACAAAAAATTAATCTCCTATTCAAAGAAGGAAATGTAAGAAATATATATACTGTAAATGTAAGAAATATATATATATATAATAAATGAACTTCATGCATTTCAATTTACACATATATGGATTGTATTAACTTTTTGAAATTTAGTGAAAGGATAATTTACATTGCTGAATTTCCAAAATGTGTATAATTTTAAACTAAAACAATATTCATAGAAAAAATAGGCTCACCTAGTGTTTCCATGTCTTTCAGAGGGTCCACTCCAGGAGAAAGAATAAAGATCACAGGGGTAGCTGGACTGCTTTCTTCGTAGGACTTGGCCAAGTCTATTCGTGTGCCATCCACATATTTTGAACCTAGATTTTCTTCTACAAAATCTCTACAGTAATAAATACATACATACAAATCAGAATTAGAAACCATTAATTTAGGTCCTAATTCACAACCACGCAGAACTGTTTGAATTGAAATTTTAAATTCATAATTATGAAGATTGCTCCTATGTAGTTTCCTTCTTGTGAATTATTTGCCATATGAATTTATGTAACACCCTATGTTATCATAATAAGCAAGCATGAAAAAAAATGAGATGGGAGAGAGAGATCAGTAAGATAAGCATCTAGAAATAAAAGGTCAACAATTTTCAAACAAGATTTTAAAGTAATGCTATCTGGATGTATATAAAACTTTCTAAATCAGATTAATTACAACTGAGGCTTTGTTTTCATTTTAGACCTGTCTGCAGATCACCACCAGTTCATGGGCCATTGGAAGCCAGGCCATGCAAGCAGTGAGAAAGCATGTGAAGCTCCATTTGCGCAATTAGGAATTAGGTTTGTGGAATTAGGTTATGCAGACAAAATAATCCCCTCTTCCTGTTGTCACCACCACCACCTGCCACCGGCGGTCTATGGAACCAGAAAGATTGAGGGCTGCTACTGTAGATCACTTGGAATGCTAAATAGCATATGATGAGGATGTCTAAACATTTAGAGAACATATGCAAATACCCATAGAAATGTTGCTCCTCTTCCCCAAATCAGACATTATACCTCAGAGCATAAGTTATCCGATCTGGGCGCAATGCTCGTAGTATAATAAGTTTCTCAAAAGAAGTTTTATTTTTCCATTCCTGGGGTAGTTTTTCTTTTTCTGGACATTCTGAATCCACCCATTTTTTCCATCTCTTGGCAGAACCTTCAATGTCTTTATCTAATCCTCGGAATTCATCCATTAAGGCAATAGCCTGTAATGCATTAATGTAATGCATGAATTGTTGGCTTTCAGATCATTGGGATCAAGAATCTTACTGCAAAGTTACTATACAAAGTATGATTTTCAGCCTATAACTAATATTAGGTCCACATCTAAAGATCACAATGAGTAAAGAAAATACTAAGTCATGTTTCATTAGGCTTCTTACTTAAGATTTTTAAAACCAATCTTTTTTTTTTAAATGCCAAGATTTTAAAAAAACATATAAAATGTAGTATATAAATTGAAAACTGTATTTACTTCATAGCAAATCAATTTAGATTAATGTATAGAATACATTGCATTTAAATGTTGGAAAATTAGGGCCCTGGAATAAAGATGCATATAATTAAGTTATAACTCACTCAGACATAGGAGGTAGTGCATTTTTATAGTATCCGAATGGGGGAAAAATCTCAGAAAAAATATTTCTATACTTACCTTAATAGCACTCCATAGTTGAGTTGTTAAAAAGTCAACCGGACTTTTATAGGTATTTTCAACTTTAAATCGTAGCAAGAAATTCAGCATGGTAGGTTCTATCTCTTTATTCCTCAACAAAATCTAGGAAGAAAAGAATGAACAAAAATATAAAACAAAATTTTAGTTTTGGTCTTTTAATACATGTTATTCATCCATTTATTTATTTTATGAAATATATAGATTACCCATATCTGTTACAAGTGAAGGTATTTAAGAAACATTTCTTTCTATTATAGGGAAAATATGTATAGGTAAAACTATCATATTTATTATAACACCTTTAATTTTTGCACATATCTGACTCCTTAGACAGAAATTTATCTCTGCTCTAATATAAGAATAGGACATCAAAGTAAAATGTTTCTCCATGCTTTGCCTGCTGTACTCTCTAGCTACTTCTTCGTAAAAGGAAGAACCTCAACTCATTTGTCTGGAATGATCTCCAAGGTCTCTTCCAACTCTATTACTCTTGCACTTGTTTTACAGTGCCAATACCATTTATTACTTTGAACTTAGTGATATCTGTAAATAAATCTGTCCCTTTAACTTTAGTTAATATTTACATTAACAATGCTATTTTGCCCCATGTATGTGGAGCTGGGCTTTGGGGAAATTAGTGAGAAAGAGTTAAAATCAGGTGGGTTGTTGCCAGTTTGCTACCAGTTCAGCATGCAAAAAAAAAAATCTGCGTTAAAATATCTTGAAATATTTTAACCCTAAAATGACCATTTTGAACATTCTAACTATAAAATAATTAGGTAAGATTAAATTTTCTTCAAGATGGAAAAAGGAACACTATTTTTTCTTTAGAGATAAAAACAAACAAACAGGTGGCCTATTTCTGAGTATCTTCTAGGCTCTAGATTTATTTTTTGCTTAGCAGTTTGTCATTAGACAACTTTTTCCTCAAGATCTCTGTTTAACTAATTTAGCAATGCAACTTTAATGCTATTGATTAGGCTGGATAAGAAGTGAAAAATTAAGAGGAAGATAGAATTTACCACTTACTCAGAGAGAATCTATAAGAAAGTAAGATAGAGAAATTAAAAGAAAAAGAAAAACTTTTGTTACATGGAAGTTATACCTTACATGGATTGATAGACAGGTTGTACAGACCATGTTTTGTTCTATGATTTATTTTGCAGATAGACAAAGCAAAAATGTGTTCATGTTCACATTAGTGTACATGTTTTGAATGCTACTGATGCTGGGTAAATTGCCCAATTTGCTTGTACTTCAATAGCTATATTCTAGCTTCTCAAAAATTAAGTATTCTGGGTCTAAATTCTTAAGATATATTTATCAAGTTCTGTAATGTGTGTCTACTGCCATCCTTATATGAAAGCAGGACTACTTAAAGCTGAATGAAGCACATGGATAGACATTTTTGGAGTTTGGTTTAGGCTTATTTTCCCCATTATGACTTCTCTCTACATGCACTAATGGTAATGGGATATAATTTAGCCAGGAAGAATCATAGACAAAAATATTTAATGCAGAACATTAAAATCATCATAGCCCAAATCAGGTTTAAACCTAAATCCACATTATTTCCTATGACAAAAATGTAGAAACTTTGAATTTTTTTCTTTCAAATCTTGAACATTCAAACCACTAGAAGTTTTATTCTATCAGAATACAAAAAACTTGAAACATCCAATGATATATTCTGAGTGAAACTGTTTTGTTCCAAGTTCATGGTGCTCCACTTTGTATATTTCACTGAATAGCAATTGATCATTTGGTTGCCAAATCTATTCTGCAACTTTATAAGTGTTATCAATATCAACTCAAATAGTAAAAATTTGCAAACTGCTAAATTATATCAATAAATGCATCCTCAACTTTAAAATGCCAATGCTAATAATAAAAACAATTAAACTTTTCTACCTGAAATATTGTCTGGCCAAGAAAAATGAGTTTGTCCTTCTCAAAAAGGCCCTGACTGATATAAATGAAGGTGAAATATGTTATGGCTTCTGTCAAGTTGAAGATGCGTTCCGGAATATCATCTGATGCCTCAGCTTGCTCAATAGCTTTATGAAATACATTGTTGAAAGCCTAACAAAACAAAACAAGTAAACATTTTCTAAAATTTTCCTTTTGTAGGGTATGTGGCAACTTAATAATAAGTTATGTTATTATAGGCATAAACATTAAGGATATTATAGAACAAATTAAGGATATTATAATAGTAATTATAGCAATACACTTCTTAGGAATGAAATATAAAAACTCCTTAGAAATATATCTTCCAAGATTCAGAATGTCAGTCAGCTTTTTTAGCTGACCAAGAACACAGGAAGTATATAAAAGGCAATGTTTAAGTTTAAGTTAAGTTTATTTGACTTTTATACCGCACCTATCTCCCCGAAGGGACTCAGGGCGGTGCACAGGAAATTAAAATAAATATAAACATATAAATAAATAGACATGCCATAAATAATACAACACAATAAAAACTGATTAAATTTGGAATACCCTGTTCTAAAAATTCACTAAATCAATTCCTTATATCAATTTAAACACAGTCTTATAGGATGGTCTTGGGGAATAGGCTAGGCCGGCTAGGTGGAAAAAGTACATCTTCAGACACTGGCGGAAGAGGCGGAGGTCTGTGGTGGTCCAGAGTTCGGGGGGAAGGTCGTTCCAGAGGGCTGGGCCTGCCACGGAGAAGACCCTTCCCCTGGGGGTCACCAACCGTCGTTGCCCAGCTGACAGCACCCGGAGAAGAATGTGATGATCTGGATATGATGTATGATGATTTTCTTATAAAGGGATAGGTTTTACAACACTCAATATTGTTCTGGGGAAATAAATGTATTTAAATTGAAATATTTTATGAATCTGAATGGTTCAATTATTAGGTAGAAGAAAGTGGAGTTTCAAGCATGTAAAGGAGTTTATTTTTTAATTTGCTATTATTGCATTTCTGTTGCCAGGGATGGAAGAAACTATTTGGGCAATTTGATTTCTCTGGTACCAGAAAAGTCCTGAATTGAGAAAGAGAATCACCATTTTGGTTTTTTCTCAGACGTTAGTTGTAAAAGTATTTCTCAAATCCTGGTTGTAAAAGTACAAAGCTACCAAATTTTAGGAATGGATGCACTGTGAAGAACTGTACTGGAATGAGTTTTGTGTTAGAGAAAAACGGAGTTGTTATATATATTCATAGAGAGATAGACAGACAGACAGACAGACAGACATTACACATGCGCATGCACATCCACGCAGAGTTTGCAAGACAGTGGATTAGCTTAAACAAGAATGAAGGGTTCGAAGAATAATAAATCAAAACAGATTTTCCTTTAGCAAGGAGACAAAATCCATTGATTCTTGAACTATGTATAAGGAAGGAAGAGTCATTCAGAAGGAAATGCCTTACAATATTAAAATACTCGCTATCTTTGAAGAACTGAGAGTAGCTGTATCATGATATGTTTATACAGTACCAGAAAAAATTAATTTACTTAAACCCATTTGTAAACTCTGAAGAAGGAAGAGGAAATAATCAAGTCTAATATGGAAAGATCAAGTCCTCAAATGTTCAGGGTTTTTTTCAACAAACCAACAAACAAACCAAACAGGAAATAAAAGGAATAAGTGGGGAAAAGGCGGCATGGATGAAGTACTTGGAAGACACCATAATGGGCTGAAGCCTGGAACTTAAGGCAACATTGTCTGGAACATAAAACATTGTCTGGACAATGTTGCTTGCAGCTACTTTGAATAGTTCTAATATTCTGTTGTGATTCTCTGCTGTTCTAAGTTGCTACTTTTCTATTTAACATTTCATTAATAATTTCTGTCACTGACATTGGAAAACAGCAGTGTATTCTAAGAAGATATCGCATTTGTTGTGGGTGCTATACAATTATATATTTTTTCCATTTCACAATTCTCTAGCTAGAAATTGTTTCTAAGTTTTCAATATAATATAAACTATTATGATTTGACCATAAAAACAGGAGGGCATAATAAGTTATTTTAAATTATTTAAACATTATCCTATCACTTTTCTACTTTTTGGGGATACAATTGCTGGTAATCAAGCTGTTTGCAGCTCTGCATTTATTTTTTACTTTCGAAAATAAAGCAAGAAAAGGTTAAGTTACCTTCAGTGAAAACTGATAGATGGGATTGATTTTGCTTAGATCCTGAATGATAAAATAAAGAAGAGAAGCTCTTGCAGCTGCTGGTCTATAATGCTCTCTAGCTTGATTAATATTAACTTCATTTTCTCTGGATTCTGCAGCCTGTGAGATAACAACAAAGAAGGTATCATAATTATTGTTAGAGCAAATTCACAGTAATGTTTAAGCTGCAATCTTAGACAAAATTACTTAGGCAAAATCCCCATTGAGTTAAGAATGGAAACTGTAGAGAAGTAGTAGCATATAATTTACAGTGGTTAACTATTGAGCTGCTAAATCTTTTTTTTCAAAGGATGCTTCAAATTGGGAACTAAAATACTAGCATCTATAATGAATCCATATCACTGTTCAGGACTGCTGATATAAATGATAAAAAGGTCAAAAGTGCTAACTTCCAGTCCATAAGAAACTATCTAGTCATTTCAAGGAAGATATGAATGATTAAATGAAAACTGTAAATAACCAACTGCAGGACTATACAGGTAAATTTCTGAAATAAAATTGCTTACACAGAAATAGCAGTCTCAAATGATGAAAGTTAAATTCATGCTTTTTTCATCTTAATATTATAAAATATGATATGATACGATACGATATAATCTGGTGGTGCAGTTGTTAGAATGCAGTGTTACAAGCAAACTCTGCCCAGAGCCTGGAGTTCTCAATTGTGCTCAAGATTGAGTCAGTTTTCCATCCTTCTGAGGTTAGTAAAATGAAGACCCAGATTGTAGAGGTTAGTATGTTGACATTGTAAACTGGGATCCCCAATACATGTGGCCATGGCCCACTACCAGGTTGTGGCCTGTTTGAAACTGTGCCATGGAAAAAATGGGCAAATGAATGCACATGAAGCTCCATTTGCCTGAGCAGTAGGCAAGCATGCATAGCCATGTGAAGCTCCACTTGCATGAACGGAGGGTGCTTGCACTCCCACATGAAGCTCCATTTCTATGAGTAGAGCTTCATACACAAGCATAATTGCTTCCACTCATTCAAAGACCATAAACTGATCCCTAAAATGCTTATGATGTTGTGATTCTACCCTTCTCCATTAATCTACTTTTAAATATTATGGGCCAATTGCTTTTAATATCACAATAACAAATGGAAGATGCTTTGTCATTAGCCATTATAATGAGCCCATTGTGTTCCAAGAAGCCAAGAAGTTATTATTTCCTATATTGGAGAGATCAAACTGCTAACATTTATGTCACAGGAAAGAAGGAGATCCACACAGTATATCTGGATTTGTCTTCAGATAAAAAATGTATTTGCCGTTAACAAAATCAAAACCTAAAGCTGTAGTACCTTGTATTCTATCTCTGCAGCCATTAATTTTGTGGTTTCAAGTTTCTCCACAAGTTCAGTATCTCCCAAGAAGCTGCCTTCAGCAGCAAAAAGGCGAAAAAGTAGATCAACTTCTAAGACCTTCAATTGAATTTTGAAATCATTCTGTTGTTTTGTCAGAAGAGTCTAGGAAACATGATGAAAAGTTTGGAAAATAGGGATTATTTATTTATTTATTTATTTATTTATTTATTTATTTATTATTTTTCATATTTATATCCTGTGTCCATCTCCCACAAGGGGACCCGGGGCGGAGCACAGGAAAATTAAAAATACAGATATAGAAATATACAGAATACAAAGACTCATTAAAACTATATTAAACCCAACCCTGCACTAAAACCTCATTAAAACCCCCAAATTAAAACTTTGATCAACTAAAAGTCAGTTAGGTGTCGGGTAGTTCATGCCAGGCTGGCTAGATGAAAAAAGTGCGTTTTTAGGCGCTGGCGGAAAAGGCGGAGGTCAGAGATGACACGGACTTCAGGAGGTAGGTCATGCCAGAGAGCTGGGCCCACTACAGAGAAGGCCCTTCCCCTGGGGGTC
>JAPKID020003891.1:0-12023 GCA_026931265.2 Tropidonophis doriae
TGACCATAAACTACAAGCAGACCATCTTGGTCCCAAAACTCTGCCAATCTTTATGATTTCAATGCCCAGTTGTTCAGAGATTTGGAACAGTTCAGTCTGGCTCTTGCAGGATTTATGGAAAGTGGTGAGTATCTTGTCAAGGAATATTTTGAAGTGGTTCAGTTGCTTGATGTCCTTTATTGAGGCATCCAGCACAAGTTGGAGGCGATGATTCAAGCAGAGCCAGATTACAATATTGGGAACTCTTTAGCTATTCTGGTACTGACTCCAGATTTTCTCCCAAGGATAATGCTGGCACCATCGAAGCAGAATGCTTTTATAGATATTTGGTAGTAAACCCAACTTTATGTAAGCTTCCCATCACTGAAGAACATATGGTCTCCACATCTTTTTTGTCCAATTCCACCAGCTCAACAAAAATGGTTGTTGGACATTCTGAATCCTCAACTTTAACAAAAACTATCACAACTGCTTTCATTGATAGCATAGAGGCATCATCAATGATCAAACACATTTTCAGATTATTTGCAATAATGCTGGCAAACATGGTGGTTTTAATTTCATTTGCAAGGAATTCAACTATTTCCACTGTGGATCTCTGTGAATGCAAGCCTACTACCAGATCTTCTCCAATTGCAGTTAGCAAATCTACCTGCCCTTCAATGTCTGAGAATGGTTTACATCTTTGTGCCAGATTGTAAACTGTAAAAAATATTGTGCTAGTAGTAGATACATGTTTTCCAGTTGACTTATCTATGGATTTTGTTATAGCATCCTACTCCTGTTGTTTAATGTTCTCTCTGAAAATGGTGTGTGATTTTGATTTAAAATATCCCTTTTTTTTTACTGAGAGATGCTTGTTCATTCTCCTTATTTGTCCCTGCTGCCTCGATCTGGACATTTATCCATTCTCTGGAAACACGAACACCTTTCTCTAATGAGAACCCATGTTTTGCACAGTACTCACAACCTAATTTTTTGTTGGACACTGCCAGCCCATTATACTTCTCCTGGAAGTTTCTGTATTGCTGCAAATTCCAGTAGTCAGGAAGTTTTGGAAGCCTTTCAGTTGAGGAGATGGACTTGCTGCTTTCTCCGACTTCACATGGTGGAAGTGGTTGTGCTTGTGGTGCTGGTGCTGGTGCTGGTGCTAAGTAACTCTCCCCTTCCTGCTCATTTCTTTATGTCATTTCTCTCATCATTCCATATTCTAAAGGATCAACCTGACAATTTCTTGAGAGGCCCGCATCTCTTATTTGATTTTTTCTGATTTTTTCATCTGAACAGATGGCTTCCTATCTAACTTGTACCTGTAAACGGCTTGGAATAACAAAGGTTATCTTGTCCTGTTTACTGAACACATTTTGTGGTTAGCAAAAGCACAATAACATTACACATTTTAGGCAAGAATATAATGGCTTATATATTTCACATTGTAAAAACATATGGTTCAAAAGTTCATTTATTTCAGTAATGCAACTTAAAAGGTGAAACTAATATGTGTGATAGACTCATTACATGCAAAGCAAGATAGTTCAAGCCATGATTTGTCATAATTTGTGATGATTATGACGTACAGCTCATGAAAACCCCAAATCCACAATTTCAGAAAATTAGAATATTACATGCAATCAATAGAACAAGGATTGTACATAGAACAATATCGGATCTCTGAAAAGTATAAGTAGGCATTTTTACTCAGTACAATTGTGATAATCTCCATATGAAGTTTCTGTTTCTTGCATTTCTCTATATAAAGTTTCTGTTTCTGTTTCTTTGCAATGACGTAGTGTGGGAGGGGTTTGGTTAGCATTGCTTTAAATAGCTGGTTTTAAGTAAGAAACTTCAGTTCTTGCCTAGATCTCTTGTTATGACAAACCTTTCAACAAAAGCTCCTTTTGAAGCAACTGCAGTTTCAAGAGTCCCGCTTTCTTGGGAAGACTGGAGAGGTAAGACCTTACATTAGGCAAGAACCAAAAACTGGTCAACCCGGAAAGGTAGCAGCCCTACTGTAGGGACCCTGCACATCATCTCTGCTCAGAGCATGAAGAGGCTGAAGCAACAGTGAAAGCAACATACTTTTGCTACTGGTTCCCAAATGTGGGAGGAGGCTTCCACCCTTAAAATGGAAGGCGCCTTCTCTTGGCATCAAATTCCATGGGAATTCCTTGCACACTTACTAACATACATGTGAGAGTATGGAACGGATCTCCCTAAAGAAAGTGCCAAAGTCAGGGTTGTCATCCAGGCTCTGGATCAGCTGCACATTGGATGGTGAACCTCCAAATGCAGATGCACTGGAGCATCAACTGTTTCATGACAGCTCTGAGATGGAGGTTTGAGGACCCCCTAGCCAAGGCTAGAGATCACATAAAGCACATCAGACAGGGACGGCGTCCAGTCACCAAGTACATGGAAGAGTTTCATAATCTGACTTGCCACCTAAATTGGCCAGAGGAAATACCTGTGCATTGGTTCAAAGATGGCTTAAATGATGACCTGTACAATGCCTACATTGCCCATGGAGTATCACTTTTAGGGATTTGACACTGTATGTCCCAGGTAGGGAAAGGCCGAGAACTATGTAAGCTTGTCATGACTCCAAATTAGGTGGTCACTATGGTTTTGTAAAAACATTATATTTACTGAAATGGCAATTCTGGTAGCCCTTATTTAAAAAAAGGACATAGAAGGTTATGTAGCAAGCTGCCCCATTTGTGCTGCTACTAAACACAGACAGGGGGAAACCCCTGGTCTTCTTCAGCTGGTGGCCAAACATTCAGCACCATGGAGAGAGATCTCAATGGATTTCATTGTTGAATTGCCTGAAGGTTCTGAAACACAGTGATCTGGGTTGTCACAGAACTTTTCTCAAAACAAGTTCATTTCATCCCATGCCAAAAGATCCCTATGGCTAAAGCCTTAACTAAACTGTTTTTGGTTCACATTTACTGCTTGCATGGGGCCCCACAACATATTATTTCAGACAGAGGGATCCAATTCACGTCCAAGTTCTGGAAAGCTTTTTAAAATCTACTTGGGACCGGGCAGAGACTCAGTTCTAGTCATCATCCATAGACAAATGAGGCCACGGAACAAACAAACTCAGTTCTGGAACAGTACTTGCGCTATTTTATTAATTACCAGCAGGACAACTGGACAGAACTACTGCCTTTTGCAGAAGTAGCCTATAATAATGCAGTTCATGTTAGCACAGGTTTTACCCCTTTCAGAGTGGCCACAGGGCAAGAATTTAATGCTATGCCTGAGTTACCCTGATATGAACCAGATATACCCTCCTTGAAACAGTGGATCAGTCATTTGCAAAGCATTTGGCTAGTGGTCCACAAAGTCTTGAATGAAGCCAAGGCTTCCTATAAAGCACAAGCAGAAAAGAAATGATCAGAACCTAAACCTTATAAAGTGGAGGACAAAGTTTACCTTTCCACCAAGTTTCTAAAATCTTTGCAGCAGTCTAAAAAGTTGGGTCCTAAATATTTTGGGGCTTTCCCCATAATTTATATTATTAACCCTGTCACAGTAGAATTACAACTCCCAAAGTCATTACAGCAAGTCCACCCCATTTTCCATTGTAGCTTATTGAAGGCTGAAGTCACCTCTGATCTTCATCTGGCTTCTACCCCTATTATGGTAGAGGATGAACCACATTTTGAGGTTCAGGAAATTTTTGACTCTAGGAAATTCCATGGAACCACTCAGTACCAGGTGGCTTGGGAACACCTCCCCTTCTCACACAATGAATGGGTTCACAAAAAACATGTGCATGCCACTAAATTAGTATAAATATTTCATCAATTGTACTCTGACAAACCTTATTGATTTATGCTTCCTTTGTCTCTCCTTCCCTCTTTGTTTTCTTTCAGGTGGACTTCCCATTTTTCTAGGGGGGCTGCATGTCAGATCCCAGATATTTCTACAGGGACCCTGGCATTTTGGTGGGAGGAAGTGGGGGAGGAATGGAGTGATCTGTATATGAAGTTTCTGTTTCCTGCATTACTTCATATACTGTAGTATATGAAGTTTCTGTTTCTGTTTTTTTTATAATGATATAGTGTGGGAGAGGTTTGGTTAGCATTGCTTTAAATAGCTGGTTTTAAGTGAGAAGCTTCAGTTATAGCCTAGATCTCTTGTTATCATAAACCTTTCAATAAAAGCTTCTTTTAGAACAACTGCAATTCCAAGAGTCCCTGCTTTCTTGGGAAGATTGGAGAGGCAAGACCTTAGTAGAAATATTGAAATATTCACAATAGTGAACATGGCAGAATAGGCAGAAACAGGTAGAAACAGGTTTGGTCAGCGAAAAAATACTTTTATAAATGATTGGACAACTTTTATGGACTTGTATTGAAAATGGAAAATAATAAAATGATGATTTCTGGATTTGACAATTAAAAAGAATGATATTTTTGTAAGGTTAGGCCTCCATGACGTCTGGCTCCAAATCCAACACTGTAATTCAAATTACAGCTGTTTTTTATGTTGAACGGACCAACACAGGGCTGTGATGGCGAACCTATGGCATGGGTGCCAGAGGTGGCACACAGAACCCTCTCTGTGGATACGCACACCATTGCCAGCTGCAGGAGCACCGGGAAATGGCATGAAAACAGCCAAAGATGCCCCCAAAACAGGGTACTTTTGGCCATTTTCTGTGCCATTTTCAGCCATTTTTCAGACCATTTTAGGCTGTTTTTTGGTGCTCTAGCAGAAAAACAAAAAACAGCCTGAAAATGGCCGATAAAAGGCCTGAAAACAGCCCACAAAACAGCCCACAAACCAGTAAAAAAATAGGTTATGTGCACACCGGCCAGCTGGTCTTTGGGTTTCCGGCGCTCCGGCGCATGTGCATGCAATGACGTTCTGGTTTGGGCACTGAGTGCTGAAAAGGTTCACCATCACTGACCTAGGGCCTCTTGAGAGACAGACTAGAAAGCAAACTGATCCCTTTGGCATAAGGGCATTCTGAGTTGAGTTTCGGCCTACACCTCATACGAGTATAACCTTAGCCTGAGATCATTTTTCCATTTCCAGTAGGGCTTGCAATGGAATGCGCCTAGGGCCTTTTGGAGCAAACAAGATGGTTCCATTGCTATAAAGAGAGGCTTTATATTGAACCACAATGTTAGTTTGAGGACCAGACCTCATGGTAACCCAACCCTACCCAGATTTTTGTAGTATTTAATATTTATTTTTAATAGTTAACATTTAATATTTTAAATCACATCATTTGTGATCTTGTGCAGGAGGGGGGAGTAGACCTGGCAGTTATTACGGAGACCTGGTTGGGCTAGTAGGGGGGGGTGGCTCATGGAATTGTGCCCACCAGGCTTCTGTGCGTTTCACCAGTCTAGGGCTCAGGGTAGGGGTAGGGGAGTGCAAGTCATTATAAAAGAGGGTCTGTGCCTGAGGGAGGCCACTGTACCTCAGACAGTAGGATGTGAGTGCCTCCTTATGAAGTGGGGTTGTGGGGTACAGATGGGCTTGCTGACCACATACCTGGCTCCCAGCTGCATGGCAGCAGCCCTGCCTGAACTGCTTGACATGATTGCCGGGGTGGCGGTTAGTACCCCCAGGCTTATAGTCATGGGGGATTTCAACCTGCCATCTGTCAGCAAAGCATCGGAGGCAGCTCGGGAATTCATGGCCTCCATGACAGCCATGGACCTGACCCAATTAGTTCAAGGCCCCATGCACATTGGGGGACACACTCTGGATTTGATTTTTGTCTCTGGTCAGTGATTGAAGGATCTGGGAAGAGGGATCATGGTCAGATCACTCGCTTCTTTGAGTGGACTTCCAATCCACTACCCCCATCCCACAGGGAGGTGGAACTGACTAGGTGGTTGCGCCCCAGGCACCTGATGGACCCTGATAGGTTCCTGACAGAGCTTGGGCCATTCCCTGAGGCTATGGCTCAATACTCGGCTGGAGAACTGGTGGCTGCATGGGACAGGGCAGCTGCTGGGGCTCTGGACAGCATCATGCCTTTGTGGCCTCTGATCCAGTGCTAAACCCGGTTGGCTCCTTGGTTCTCTGAGGAGCTGAGAGAGATGAAGTGCTGGAAAAGATGCCTAGAGAGCAGTTGGAGGGCCAGCCATCCTGAATCTGATTGGACACTGGTGAGGTCTTATATCAAGACCAAACATCGTGGCGATAAAAGCAGCAAAGTTTAATTATTTTTTCGCTCTTATTGCATCTGCAGATAATCGCCCAGCTGCCCTGTTTAGGGTGACCTGCTCCCTCTTACATATGGAAGTTTCATCCCCACACCACCCCAATGTTGCCCTTGATATGATGTCCCAGTGCCTGGAGGCCATGCAGATCTGGATGGGGAGGAACAGGCTCAGGCTCCACCCCTCCAAGACTGAATGGCTGTGGTTCCCGGCTTCCCGTTGCAGTCAGCTGGTTCCATCGCTGGCTATGGAGGGTGAGATTTTAGCCCCCATAGGAAGGGTTCGCAATTTGGGGGTCCTCCTGGATGCATGGCTGTTCTTGGAAGATCATATGATGGCTGTTGCCAGGGGGGCTTTTTATCAGGTTCGCCTGATCTACCAGTTACGTCCCTTCCTGGATCGGGATGCCCTGCGCAGTCACTCATCCCCCCGTCTCTTCTCGTCTGGACTACTGTAATGCTCTCTACATGGGGCTCCCCTTGAAGAGCACCCAGAGGCTCCAACTGGTCCAAAATGCGGCTGCGCGGGTAATTATGGGTGCGACCTGACGCTCCCATGTAACACCTCTCCTGCTCAAGCTGCACTGGCTTCTGGTGGTTTTCTGGGTGCGATTCAAGGTGTTGGTTATTATTTTTAAAGCTCTCCATGCTTCGGACCTGGGTACTTACGAGATCGCCTTTTGCCACCGAGAGCCTCCCACCGACCAGTAGGCTCCCATAGAGAGGGTCTCCTCATGGTGCCATCAGCTAAACAATGTCGACTGGTGACACCCAGGTAGAGAGTCTTCTCCATGGAAGCACCTATCCTCTGGAACGAATTGTCCCTGGAATTAAGAACTATCTCTGACTTACGCATCTTCCGCCATGCTCTCAAAACTTTTTTTTTCCAACAAGCCGGGCTGGCATAAAAATGAATTTTAAATATGAATTTTTATTAATTTTAATTGGGGTTTGTTTGGTTTTAATTTTAAGAGAGGTCACATTGTTTCATATGTTTTTTAAACTTATATATCTGTTTTATTCTGGCTGTACACTGTCTTGAGTCCTTCAGGAGTAGGGTGGTATAAAAAACTAATAAACCTAAACCTATTTTTTTTTATTTTCATAATTATCTTTTATATATGTAGAACTCTTTCTGACTCTGTGTGTGTGTGTGTGTTATGTATTTTAAACTTTGTTGAAATGAAAATTTCATACCTATGACTAACATAGAGAAA
This sequence comes from Tropidonophis doriae, assembly GCA_026931265.2. Lineage (NCBI taxonomy): Eukaryota > Metazoa > Chordata > Lepidosauria > Squamata > Natricidae > Tropidonophis > Tropidonophis doriae. Next base: position 7,411 of record JAPKID020003891.1, read on the forward strand.
ACAAAGTGGAGACATGTTAAGATTTGACATTTGTATCCACATATGACCAAGAGAGTGCATAATCCTCTATACCTGTGATGGCGAACCTATTTCTTAGGGCACATGTGGTGTTGCCCTGTCAATTCCAGCACACCTGCGCACGCTGCTCAGCTGATTTTGGCCTGCTTTTCAGGCTCCAGAGGCTTCAAGAAAGCCTCCTGAAGCCTCCAGAGGGTGAAAAATGGCCCAATGCACAAACTGGAAGTTGCGCATCACCCCAGCACAGTTTTGGCTCTCTTGGAGTAATTCACTGCGGAGAGCTCCAGCTTGGTGCGGGCTGTGCTGGAGGTTCCCTTTAGCCTTTCTGCATTCTCAGATGCCAAATGTTCCCCTTTCAAAAGATAAGCAACCCCCCCAGAAGAGCCAACCAGCAATCCCTCCAGAAGCGTAACACTGCAGGCTCGGCACCTTTGGCCTGAGTATTTGGCCGAGCAGCTGGTGAGGAAGGTTTGTGGGGGGAGGGGGAGTGCCTCTTGTCCTGCATCTGCTGGAATAGCAAATAAGAAAACACCCTTCTTCACACCCTCCACCTTCCATCCCAGACTTTGAAATAGATGAGCTCAGCATACAAAGCCGCACTTGGGGCTTTCTAAGAAGCTTTTCCTCTTCTGAAACTATTCTGCTTTTCAGCTGATCATTTCTGATCTTCCGTATTCCTTTTAGTTTGTTCTGTTCTGCTTATACAGCAAGCAAATTATTATATTTTGAACTGCTTGCAGTTTCTGCATAGAGTTCGAGGACAGCTTCATCAGACCATTAATAGGCCATCCTGCGTTAACAAGGTGTAAGGGAGACCAAAATGTCCAAGTCCCTTTGGGGAGAGGGGGCGGTTTATAAATTTAATAAATTATTATTATTATTATTATTATTATTATTATTATTATTATTACTATTATTATAAAATATTCCTATCATCTTGGGCTGCAACCAGTAGTCAGATAAGGTTGGGCAAATATCATAGCATCCAGCTATCTCTTTCACAATAGCTGAAAGTGGCGGAAGCCTTCCAAGTCACAGACCAGCATCTTTAGGGAAGAAATGCTTATCTTGGAGAACTAGAGTAATATTTGAAGCAGAGGAAAAAATAGATGGTTTCTACAAAACTTCATCTTTTTTCTGTACCAATAGTCCATGAAAAATATTGAAAGCCATTGGGAGATCCAAAAGAACTCCTTCCATCCAGAGCTCAGCAAAGATTGTACCAGACTGATCATTGCTGTTTTCATCTCATATCCATGTCTTGACTGAAATGCAAACAGATAATTTGTGTTGTCTAGGGTGCTCTGTCATTTTAGCTTCACCTCATTCCTGATCATCTTTCCTGAAAAGATAAGGCAATCGTTATCTAAATTGGCCAGATCCACCTAGAATTTCCTTGAAGTGGGATTGCAAGTGGTTTGTCACTGCCTTTTTCAAAGTGGGCATCTCCTTGTCTCCACTATTGATCCAACATTATTGGTCCTGCAGCTTCATGATGATTGGGCATGGATATAACCCATGGGTGGAAAAATTCACATCACAAACTACCTTTTCCAGTTTCTCAGAATTAACAAACTTGGATTTCATCTGAGCTAACTTTGCAAGACTTTATTCTGTTCACCTTTACTCCTGCCCATGTTGAATCATGAGTGATTTTCAGAAAAATATTGCACAACATTCTCACAGCAGCGCTCAAAAGATCTTCATACAATTATCCCCCAATAGATGCATGTCACTATGAAAATAGCTGACAGAATTCAAGCCACTAATGCAGAGGATTAATTTTGCTTCACTACTCTTATCAATACAGTGTATAGCTGAATATGACCGCTTAACCATATTTTGTCACATTTATCTCCTGAATTCTTTCTCCCACAATATTTTGGGAGATTGCTCTGCTTTTTCATCTCCCAGTGTATCTCAGGAAATCAAGGGCCTTTTACCCAGGATCTGTGGACAGGAAGAGGCTGCTCTAGAGAAATGTCATCAAGTACTCTAGCCATCTCCATCAAGGGCATTAAGCATTCACTTTCCTTTCCCAAGATGATCCAACCTTGGTCACCATTGTCCTCCAATCTCCCCACTAAATTCCTTCAGACTATCTGACATATGATATTAAGGACATGATCTTCCACCAGCACCTCTAACAATGTCCAACAAAAATTTCAGAATAGCATCGTACCATCCATTAGGATGCAATCATTTCAGAGTGTTCTCCTTGATCACCAACCCCCCAGATGACCTGATATCAATTGCCATTTAGATATTTTTTTTTAAAAAAAAGTTTAATGGCCCATATAAATAAAACAGGTATTAAGAAAGTTGAATGGTAACTTTCATCTGCAAAATTAAATTCCATACCCTAACCCAGGGCTGTCAAACTCACAGCCTGCGGTCCAGATGCATCACATGCTGGCCACGCCCATGCCTAGTTTAGCAAAGGGGGAAAAAGATCACAGTACATCACATGATACCCCCTCCCCATGGTGCAAATTTGACATCCCTGCTCTAGCCTATAGAAAATAACAATATCTGGTGCTGTCTTTTCTACTTAAGGTGAAAATTCATCTCCAAAATAAAAAAATAAAAAAAATTGATCTGTTTTCTTCAGAAACCAATTCCGCTTTACATTATCAGTTTTCTGAAACATTTTAAGTTGGCCAGCCTGTTCTGTTTATTGTATTTGTTCTTGCCAATGCTCTTTTATGTTGGCATTTTATTGTTCTTATTGCATTTCCTGACTGCATGACTTTTTTTTGTATTTATTATGCCTTCCCCAGATACCTTTTGATGAAAGACAGTTTATAAAAATGCAGTCTGATTCATTCCGTGCTCATCTATAAGGAAGCCCCACTGTGTTTTGGTTGGGTTTATTCCGAGATAAATGCACAGGATTGCAGTTTGAGAAAGAAACAACAGAGATAATCTTCCAATAAAGAAATCCTCCCCTCCCCACACACACCAACAGCTTTTTTTCATTTCACAAGTTGCTACTGATCTGACTCAAACTATCCATTGCTGCCTACCTGCCCTTACTACCAGAACATTAAAGCTTATGTGAAAGATTGCTGGAGTGAATACTAATTGACAGGATTGGGCCCATGATGAACACCTGGGGCTGTCAATATATTCAGATAAACAGATGGCTGCAAGGAGCTTGTTTGTAGTTCTCAAAATTATTTTGTCAATGGTGCCATCTCCTGGTAGATAATTGCTAAGAATTATCTCCAAAATGCTTTTGCCTCTGAATCCCCACTAATATTTATTGACATTATGCTAAAATTGCAAATTTTACAAGAAGAGAACTAGCTTAATCTAGTTGCCTTGACATCTTTATTTTCTTGCATGCAACTGCTAAGGTGCTTTTGGTTATTGCTGTTGTTGTTGGCAGTAGTAATAGTGTCGAAAGATCATTCAAAAGCATCATTCAACAGCTCTTTGTATAATTAGATCCTTTTACGAAAAATAGGCCTCAGGAAATGTGTTTATCTTTTTCCCCCTTTTTCAATTTTAGCTGCTTTTAGCTGAAATACTTCATACATTTATCTTCAAAGAACGCTTTAGATAAGATAATTTCTGAAAGATAGGCTAGCCACAGATATCTTGGGCAAGATATGTTTGACTAATTTAATAGAAAAGTGTTATATCATTTTTTTTTCCTTAATGGATTCAAACTTGATTGACTAAAATACACTATAAGTACTGAAAAACTAGTGTGATCTGTTCATCTATTTATCCATGTTTGCTAGCTCTGGATTCAGTCATGGCTAAAGAAACTTGACATCAAACTTAATTTTATTTTTAACTAGGCTTTAAACATAATATAATCAGGGACAAAGATTGGCAGTGTAGTCTCTCTTAGACTCCTGGCCCATGTGTTCTGTTTCAGATGGTATATGTAGATCCCAAAGTTAAATAGCAATATAGTGAATAGCAAATAATGGCTGAAATCATTTGAATTCACCAAACCATCTACAATTTGGGAATTCCCATCTCAAATTTCACAAGATGTTGTTGAAGATGGTCACAATCTCATAAGGTTTTAAGAAAGGATGGCCACCCTGCAACCTCTCACAACGTTTAGGACAATTTAAAAGACACTACTCAGATAAAACTGGATAATGTCTAAGAATTTTTCATTGATCTGAAAAAGAAAGTTGATGAAATAGAACCTGCCGCGTTTTAAACCTGGGCATTCATTAAGATTTGGACAATTAAAAAAATCCACCTTATCGCTGTGTCTAGGAACAGAGAAATTGTGTAAATCAGGGGTCCTCAACCCAGTCCATAGCTGTCAGAAACCTGGCCATGCAAAAAAGTGAAGCCTCATCCATGGGATGCAGGCAGAACATGAAACCATGCCTCCTCTGGTTTGTGGAAAAAGTTCCCTCTATAGAGCCGTTCCCTGATGCCCAAAAGGTTGGGTGCTGCTCAGTGGTGGGTTTCAATTTTTGTAGAACCTACTCTGTAGGTGTGGCCTATTTTGTGGGCGTGGCTTGGCAGTCATGTGACAGGGTAGGAGTGGCCAACTTGTAAAATGTGGTGAAACTCATTTAACAACGCTCTTGCTTAGCAACCAAAATTTTGGGCTCAAT
>JAPKID020003892.1:0-12023 GCA_026931265.2 Tropidonophis doriae
CCTTTCCTTTCCTTTCCTTTCCTTTCCTTTCCTTTCCTTTCCTTTCCTTTCCTTTCCTTTCCTTTCCTTTCCTCTGTCTTTCCTGGATGTAATTCTTAATGTACTTTACAAACAAACAAATGCTCAAACAAAGGAGACTTTAAGAAAGACTTTTGATTTCCATATCTACTCAATGGCCACATAACTATGCCAAAGCTACCACTGATAAAAAAAAATGAATGCCTTGCTTAAACCCGAGGAGTAAAACAAGTTCTTCTTGTCCACATATTTATCAGGTGATGAAATGTCACCACAGCCAGTCAATATATTTTGGAATATGAAACAAATATATTGGCTAATACAATTACCTAATACAATAATAGCAACCCACATGCTTTTGTCAATTTTAAACTAGGGCTTAAGGAATGAATTTTTTATGGCATGCCAGAGAATTCCATTTATTAAAGGAAAAATCTATTTAAAAAAGAGAGAAAGGTTCATTTTCTTTCAGCCACAGAGTTTATGTAACTGGATTTTCCTATCTTTTCTATAATTGGTTTTTATCATATATCATGTTCAAGGTTTTTCCCTCATTTCATTTTTTACAATAATATCATTGAAACCTGATCTAATCTGAAGAAAAATCTGTCATCAAGCTTAAAATAACATGTAATTCTTAAAGAACCTTTATTAAAGATTATAGAATTGGGTTGTGGTGATGAGTATGTTTCCAATTATTAAAAGGACCTTCAGCTTGAGCATCTGTGTTGATTTTATAAAAAACCTATAAAACTCCCCTACAAATCCGTATCCAAAATAATGGTTCAAAGAGGTATATCAACCTTCCCTTAATTTGTTACTTGACAAATGTTCTGGGGCAATTTGTAGAATTGCCTACTTAACAGTACCAAGATATAAATATATTATAATAAACTCAAGAAATTCAACCAATTTTCATATGCTTATAATGGTTTATTTTTCAGGAGCAATATTGAGATTTAAAATTGTTCACATAAAATTCTTTTCCTAATTTTCTCTTTGTGTTACTTCATTTTGGTAACCTAATTTATAATTGGCCAAATAATAGCTCTTTAAACTCAAAAATATGCAACAGTTAGCTATCCTAATAGAGAAACAATGTCTATGGGATTTAGATTTTTCCTTCTTTGTGACTAATAATGCTATTATAGCCTTTTTAAAAACCTTGTTGCAATTTTTAAATAATGAGGACTCTTGCTATTCTACTGAAAAGGTAAAAGAAGAGCTTTAACTTTTATTGGAGCTTAGTGGCCAAGTTCATTAACCAGTATAAAGTAGAAATCTAATTTATCAGTGAATAAACATGTTATTAGGGAGCTAGTTATTATGTTAAACAACAAGTCAATATTATTGCTTTAGACCAGTGGTGGGATTCAAATTTTACTAGCAGTTCTGTGAGGTGTTGCTTTGTGGGCGTGGCGTGGCTTTGTGGGCGTGGCTTTGTAAGCATGGCACAGGAAGGTTACTGCAAAATCCCCATTCTCTCCCCACCCATTAACCTGCTTTCCTGCTCCGTTCTCCTAGTCAGGGCAGCAAAAGAAAATCAGCTGGGAGGCTGGGAAGCAGCGGGGGCGGGGCCAGCCTATTTGCCAGTTCTCTGAAATACTCAAAATTTCCCCTACCAGTCAGAACTGGCTGAATACCACCTCTGCTTTGGACAACGTAACAGACAAACCATAGTCAGACCCATGCAGGTTTGTTAGCTGAACTCATTGACAGGAGCTGTCATTGGAACATGTGCATTTGCAAATAAAAACACACCAATATTCTGCCTTACTCCACAGCTATGCATGAACTTTTTCCAGTGCTGTAGCTTATTTCAAGGTCAGTATTCCTCTCACATTCACAATATGAGTTTCTGAGAATATTGTACTCTTACAAACAATTCTCACTCAGTTCAGTTTCAGTTCCAAATTCTCACATTCTTTTGAAGGCCATGCCCGTTTGGTCCCTTCTGAATATTATTTTCCAGCCATGCCTTCATCTTATTAGACTATTTTGATCTATTTATTGGTTTTCTAGTATCCCTTTCAGCCACTTCTTCACAAGTATGAAGTCTGAACCCAGCAATGCTTCCTGCACACTCGCCTTTGTCCAGTATTCTCACAAAATATACAGCACTGAGACACAGGATTGGATCTCCTAGTGTGACAGAAATTTGTGTAGAAAAAATGATAAACAACAATGACTAGTTTTTCTCTTTTAATAGTGATTATCATGATAAAAAAATGGCAGAAGTATTCCATTTATAAATACTATCTGTTTAGTACTTATTTCATAACTTTTCCTTCTTATTGAAATAGTCTCCTCTGTTTTCATATCAAATGCTAAAATAAAACTGAGAGCCAAATGAAAACATAATGATATTATATTAATAATCTGAAAATCCTCATCACTGGAGCTGCTATGGTAGACTTTTAATAAGATTATCAATTTTTAACAACATTCCTATTAAATATCTCTGTATCGTGTCAACACTTTCCTACTGCTAATTCTTCACCTGGTTTAATTTTGCCAGACATATAACAACTATTTTGAATAGCAGCCTGATGGAACACTGGCATCTAGCCAAGGCTCTTCTCTTGCTTCTTCTTCTTTTTTGTTTAATGCAAACCTTTATCCTAACACAAAAATCTTTATCCTAAAACAAAATCTTTTTGTTTTAGGATTGATACATTATTTCTAATGTCTTTTCTATAAACTATAGGAAAATGTCAGCTTGATAAATTAAAAATGTATTACTGAATATTGTACATTAACATGCTGTTCAATAATTATTTCAAGGATTTATTACTGATGTGAAATACCAGGTGTTAAAAAGCTAGAAGGCCACTCTGTTAAACCATAGTTTCAAGTTAACAGGGCTTTTACCTATTACTTCATTTTTATCATCTGTAATTTTCCTGAACATTGTTACACTGTTTATCTCCTATCATGTCCACATGTAACTTTTTCTGCATTAGGTTATTGTAATTTTAATAATGCAATACAGTAAATCTGGTGTTTAAACTGGACTTCTTGCATCTACTGATTCAAAAGAGACAGTTCCATTTTCTACAGTGGAAGAACAAGGCACTGATTAAAAGGTCATAGGAAAACTGAAGAGAAATGTCAGGCCCACAGACTGACCTATTCAGAATACAATCAGCCCTTCTTTGAAAAGACAACATCTACATTATGAACACTGTAGATCTTACTATATTCTTTGTATTTCATTAATGGCGTTAGTGTGAATAATGTATTGAGAAAATCTTACCCTTCAAAATAAGACAGCTTCGCAGTTTATTACATGCAGTGGCATTAAAATATAATATATTATTCAGTACTAGTCTGGCTAAGATTTTATGCACGTGAGAAAAACAGACAACATCATTACATTTTTAAAAAAGAAACCTGCACATGTTATTTACTAGAAGTTACTGTTTTGTGTTGCAATTCACTTACGTTTTAGCTTAGTTATAGCTAAGAAACTCATTGTGCTTTCACCCTTTTCTACATAATGAATTTTATTTATTCATACTGCCAACTAAAGTCTCTTAAAGTAAAATTGTTTTTTCTCAAATGCTTTGCAATTTCATGTTTCATCTCTATTTCTTAGCTACTAATTCTGGTTTAAATTTGTCTACTTTTAAACATACAAATGAAATAGGCTGATTTATTTCTCCACAAAACCGATTATCTTCTGCATTGCTGGGCATACACCTTTTTTATTTCCAAATTGTTAATGACTTTTAGTATTCAAACACAGAAGCACACACGCATTATATGAATCATCTCTCTCTCTCTCTCTCTTTCTCTATCTCAACAAGAAAATGTAAATAATGAGACATATATATTCATGTTAAATAACAGTAATAACAACAGCTAAATAGGCAATATTAATTCCAGTTTCAATGTGCAGTATTGCGTGTCATATCATAAACAATGTCAGTTAGTCTTAGCAATAATATACAATTTTCAGATGCTATATTAAATGTATTTTTCAGTGCACTACAGCTCTCCTTCAGGAACAGAATTATAAGATTAAATAACTAAATGCATCTAAATTGACAAACACTATTAAAGTGTATCAATTAAAAACTGAGGATTGTCCCCCTCTCATTCTGTCTTAAATAACCAACATGGCCATAAGAAAAACTCTAAAATCAGTATGATATTTTCATCTCATAGTAACAGAAAACAATTTTGACTTAATTGTTGAATTTTATGTTCCTGAACAATTATCTCTTTAAATAGGCTTTTGGAGAATCCGTATCTGATAAAATTCAGTTTCATCTCATGGACATTATCATTCATTCCATTTGTAATGTAACAAGAGCCCTAAAAGAGAATGCCCACAAATGTTTAGCTCTGGATGCTAACCAAGAAGTATCTAAATATATATACCCAAATCTTACATAAGATTTAAGAGATTTTGCTTCAGGTTTATAAAGTTTTGTGAGTTTTCCATGAGATATGGTAAGATTAATCCCTTTGCTAGCTAAAGAACATTTGGAAACTATCTACTTTTGGTAGCCTTGATATAGAATATATGAATGTGTATCAATTGTGTAGAAATGGATAAATGAATTACTGAACACACAGTAATTTCTCAGTTATTGTGTTCTAATCCAGATGTTTCCCCTCAAGCCATACTTCTGTTTCTACAAGAAAAAGATTCTTAGAATACAAAACAAAAACATAGCCTCGAAAATTATTTACTCTTTCTCTTGCAGAAGCTACAGAAGACGTCAAAAAGGAAACATATGTCACATACATCTATGAAAAGGATACCATCCCTGTCCCATCCTTGTGGAACATTTTTACACAGCCTTCTTCATTTGACCTTTTGGAAAGATATCAAAATCTGGCTTTGCTGGTGTGCTTGAGACACTGAGAGGGACGCTCACTGCTGGAAGTGGCCTTTACATCTTGAGAAACTAGGGAGGTTTCCTTCTGAGTCTCTTGCTCTCCCCACTATCCATCTGTAATCTGTAAAGGAGATGGTGACAGATTTATATTTTCAGACTTGTAAGATTGATGTTAGCCTTGCCATATAGACCAGACAGGAAACATCACCAGATGAGCTAATTCTACTTTATTATAAGACTACATTAACAGAATGTTGCAAGTCTAAAATTACAAATCTCTCACCATCTCCTTTACAGTCTGAGAAACTAGAGAAGGTCCCTTCTGAACTTCTTGTCCAGACACTATCCAGCTTGGGCTGCACCCTCTCTTATCCCTGTTTCTTAACAGCATCTCTTCACCCATCTCCCAATGTTTTTCCTCATACATCATTGCAAAGCTTCATTATGTAAACTAGTTCTGGGAAGAATGATGAATTTCCAGTCTTAATACATATTTAAAATGAAAATAGGAATGGCTAAATATATTTTTTGCGCTCTTAGTACATACAGTATCCTTTAAGAAAGTGAGAAACAGTCAAAGCTGTTGATACAGTAATGTTCCAAAACTACTGTTTCCCTATCAAGAGATGAATAAGCAGCTGAGCTTCATCTATATTAGCTGACAGGTTTCAACCTTCAGAGATATTTACTGTGTTTTTCGGTCTATAAGATACACTTTTTCACCCCCCAAGAAGTGGATGGAAATGTCTGTGTGTCTTATAGAGCAAATGTTGCTGAAGCCCTGCCTACCCACCAGCCCCCACCCTTTGTCCTCTTCTTCCCAGCAATTTGCCTCCTTGCAGCAAACAGCCTGATTAACTTCAGCACAACCTGATTTACCATGAGCAGCTACTTGGCAGTTGGATAAGCCTCCTGGAATACTACCAACCAACTGTTCTAGGCTGCGGGGATCGCCGCTGCCCAGTGCTACCCATAGCCACCATCGCTGCCTATTGCTGCCTCCACGCATCCCATTTTCAGCTGCCATGCACCCATTCTCGGCCTCCATGCATCCTGTTTTTGGCTCATACCAGGCAGGGATTTTTGGCCAAATGGCGATGGCGGTGGTGATGCCCACTGCCTAGAACAGGCCAAAAATGGGATGCATAGAGGCTGAAAATAGGGCACGTGGTGTCTGAAAATGGGGTGCATGGACGTGGCAATAGCCAGCAATTATGTCTATAGGTGGTGATGGTGGCAATGGGCAGCAGTGATTCCTGAAGCCTGGATTGGTGATATTCCGAGAGGCCGATCCAACCACCAGTTAAATGCTTATGCTAAACCAGGCTGTGCTGAAGCTGACCAAGCTGTTTGCTGCAAGGAGGCAAATTGCTGGGAGGCAGAGGCAGATTTATTTTCTTGTTTTCCTCCCCAAAAGCTAGGAGAATCTTATGTTCCAGAGCTTCTTACAGTGCAAAACATATGGTATATCCAAAGCTGCTTGGAAATTTATTTTCTCCCGATGACTGCTATTTCTCCACCTGCACCAACAAAATAAAGTTATGAACACTGAAAGCTAGGCATATCCTTAACTATCGTAACCCCATGATTACTTTATTAAAACTATTAATAGCTTCCCTACCAGCCGTACATGAATTGATTCCTTTGCTTTTCACTGTAATTATTCATTCTGAGCCACCTTGGAAACTGTTTCATGTAATTTTTAAAAACAGATTAACAGAGTTGGAAGGGACCTTGCAGGTCATCTAGTCCAACCCCCTGCCCAAGCAGGAGACCCTACATCTGCCTCTACCTAGGATCGTACTCACAACCTTCTGATTGTGAGAGCTCCACCTCTAGGCCTCTACCTCAACACCCTCAATTTGGGACCTACATCTTTAAAACTAACTTGCTTGATAGTTCTCTGTGACTTTGTTTTCATGCATCTATTTATTCCTTCAGGTAAAAACAGGTCTTATACATTAGGGCTATTTTCATGCATGTTTCTAGTGATACTGTCAGAGACAGTTGTAAAACTGGCATTAAACACTGGATAAAGATATAATACTCATCTTAAGAACCCAGTCAAGATGTGAGAGATGGAGAAGGGGAAAAGGAAAGCAAAATTATAAATGCATTCAATTACCATGAAGCAATGGGAAGATTCCAATCTGAGCAGGAAGTCTATTCTTGATACTTGCTGATTGGCCATCTATAACAGTAAAAGTTCAAAGTGAAAGAGGAGGAGAAGAAATATAGCACTTCTGTTGAATTTCTCAGTGTCCTCACAACCATCATCTTTGACATGTAGACCTCTGGAAGTAAATAATGATTAAAATGTGAAATACTAATTCCATGATGTTTGACATGCATGCAAATGAAATGCTATTATTATACTTACTCAAAACACACTTCCTAAGAATTTTCTCACTTCACACAGCTTGACTTCCAAAGAACAGAGTGCTTTTCTTGGCATCTGGCAGTAAAACATGAATAGTCTGTCATTAATGTCAGAAGGTGTGGTTTAAAGATTTTTCTTTTGGCATGTTTTTACATATTAGCAGACTGCTCACATGGTGGTGGTAGGAAAGCAAGCCAGAGAAGGCATTTCCTGCCAAAATTGAAAACAAATCTTGCGAAGGCCTCCCGCCCCTTTCTCTCTCCCTCACTCTGAAACACTTAATCATTGCTAGTTTTTAAAAGAAGCATAAAAGCAAAGGCCTGTGACTCTATGTTTAATCATAGTATGAATAGAAACATTATTATTTCAAATTGATTTTTTTTAAAAAAATGTTTGATTCTTTATAACAGCTATGGTGTCAATACAGAAATTACAGTGGTAATGATCTTGCATACATAAGTGATAAGGGTCAGTACTATTATTTTTCTACCTCCTTTATTTTTCACCCTTTGCATCTAGTATTTAATACAGTGTTTGAGATATAAATCAAATGCTCTGGAAAACAATATTTTGTTTATTGCTTGCTGTTAGCACAGAGTAGCAGGACAAAGCAGCATTATTGCCCAATCCTTCCAGCCAATTCTCCTATGTCAAAAACAAATTGTAGTTAGAAAGGCAATAACTAAATGGCAAACCCAGAAAATATTATCTAGTTTTATCCTAGAAAACCTTTTGTAAAAACTACAATAATCGTATTATTCAACTAGAAAGCATTTCTCCTGATCTAGTGTGTTTTGAATTTACAGTGAAGCCATAATGCTTAAATAGAAGGTGACGAATTTGTACATTCAGAGAATAAAAATCTCTGTGAACTGGATTCATTCATTTTCAGCTTATTATTTGTTCTGATTTTTTTGGTCTTTTTTTTTTAAACGAAGTGTGCAGAGGACACAAGATAATACCATTCTAAACTACTTATTCATTAAAGATATTCAATTGTAGCTCAGTGTTGCTAGCTATGGGTTTCTTAGATCTTACATCAGATATCAGCATCCACTTGCCACCCACTGTTTTTCCATACATTCAAGAAATCTTGAGGTGAGACTACTATATTTTCTCTGGGCAACTACTAAATGGTAGCAAAGAGTCAAGAGCTTGCCATAATTCTCTCCTGGAATGTCTAGTAGTTGTCCAGTTTTTGAAGATCAGAGAGTTGGCCCACGTACAGGAACTCATTAAAAACCAGTGGAAGGACAGTAGGAAAGAAAGAAGTAAATGGATGTGGGAAGAGATATAACCATTGCTGCTGCTGCCACTTCAGAGCAACTGGCTTGCTTATTTTAACATTTATATGGGTAAACAACTCAGACAGTAGTATTTTGGGGCCATGCAAGAAATCAATAAAGAATATCAAAACCACTAAAAACAATATCATAACCACTACAAAAACCAAATATTTCAAATAATTAGTAATCATGTGGGGGGTCTAATCATACAAATGTCAAAAGAACTTTAATTGTTTTTCTAAAGGTCTTTTGAGGTTTTAAATGAAGTTTTTAAATCAATTAGATGACATCTAAAAGAAAAATCCTAGAGCAGTGATGGCAAATCTTTTTTGGCTCATGTGCCACACCCATAATGCTTTGCACATGACTTCAGCATGAATGCATTCATGACCAGCGCTCCCCCCATTTTTGGCATGCTTTTTCCACCTTTACCAGGCTCCAGAGGCTTTATAGGAGCCTGGGGAGGGTGAAAACAGCCCCCCCGCCCCCCGGAGGCCCTCCAGAGGCTTCAGGGGCTTCCTTGAAACCTCCGGAGCATGAAAAATCAGCCCTATAGGCAAACCGGAAGTTCAGGAATGGACTTCCAGTTTGCCTGTAGGGTTGTTTTTTTGTCTTCCGGAGCCTTCAGGGAAGCCTCCTGAAGGCCCCTGACCTCTCCGGAGGGTCAAAACCGGCCCAACGAACAACCCAGAAGTGACCTCTGGTTTGCTTGTAGGGTCATGTTTTGCCCTCCAGAGCCCTCAGAGAAGCCTCCTGTAGGCTCTGGAGGGATAAAGCCAGCCTTATGAGCAAACCGGAAGTACATCCCTGAACGTTCCAGTTTGTCCGTAAGGCCAGTTTTTCGTGATCTGGAGACTAAGCCTCCAGAGGGTGAAAAATGGTCTCAAAAGGCTGAAATCATCTGGCCAGCATGCGCATGCATGCTGGCCAGCTGACAACGCAATGCCTTGCGTGCCCTGACAAATGACTCCACATGCCACCTGTGGCACACATGCCATAGGTTCATCATCACGGTCCTAGAGTATGGTCATCTTATTGTGACTTGAGAAAATATCACTGGGAGAAGCTCCAAATAATCTGGTTATATGCCATTTACAAAGCGATGCGGTGACTCAGTGACTACGATGCTGAGCTTATCAATCACAAGGTCAGCAGTTCAGCAGTTCAACCACAGAGCAGTTTTCGGACAGTGTTGGCTCTTCAGCTTATAAATGGAGATGAACATTGCCCGTAGAACCTGAAACAAGTAGCATGCATGTGTGGAGCAACCTTTACCTTTTTATGCCCTTTACAGCTTTACAGATGATAATCAGCACTAACAACTTTGTCTAAAAAAGAAAGGTTGAAATTGGACAAGAGTTGTTCAAATTTTTGGGATGGAGTAACCACTTCTCAAGAGAAAGAGTTGGGCCGTTGCCTATTTCAGAGATAGCAAACCACTTTCTCTTTGAATAAATAATTCACCATTGGATGGGTTAAACCATATATCCTGTCTTCAGAATCCTTAACCTGATTTGAAAGAAGTAGTTTTGGCTACTTGAATTTTTATGGGCATAAACTGCTTTACTAACAGCTAAGATAAAGTAGACAACTATTCTGTTTCTTGGAAGGGCAAAGTCACATCATGACTTGGCTTTTTGCCCTCCCCAGCTGCCAATCATATGGCTGCCTGTATTAGGCTGGTATATTATTGCTTCCACTTATCTCTACATCCTTGACATTGTTTTTATATGATTTATCCTCTATAGCAAGAATAAATGTTTAATTTTATAATACTATATATATTCAATTAATATTTTTTCTTAGTAAATACAATTATCAAAATACATTAATAAAACCCCAGTTAACATATTTCAAGGGCAACTAAATCCAGATAGCCCTGCTTACTCACAAATTCTTACCACTTAGATAATTAAAATGAACATAATCCCGTATAGTAACATTATTTATAAATGACTGATTTAATGAAATGTGTGCTCAGTCTTGATGTTAATAAAACTTGAAGGAATGGAGGAAAGAATATGTTATTTTTAGTCTTACCTTAAAAGTATAAAGAGTTAATCTTACCATATTACACTTGGCTGAGCTTATATAAGATAAAAATCACAAACAAGTAATGCACAGTTAGTTGTTACATATTCTTCCCATTACAGTTGACAGGCACATTAATCACATTGCGTATTTTACTATTAAGAGCTGTAAGGGAGATCAAATCTCTAGTAATTTTTCTTCTCTTTCATTTGATAAGTGTGTTGTTTCACTATGCAGATAAAATATTGTGTCAGTCATAAACAATCCCATGAGTTTTACACTTCTCCAGTTTGAAAATTTATAATGAATGACAAAGTAAAATTCCATGGGGAAATGGATTGTTTCCTTTGGCATTAAATTAAGCAAAGTGCATATGTTGTGATCTCACAGAAGAAACTGTCTAGAATGAAGTACCTGTGGATATAAATGAATATGTGAACTCTCCTATTCATATTATGATATTGATCATAATAAAGATAAAATGAGAATTAGATAAATATAATACAGTTTGCAATATAATTATGGTACATGTGTCAAATATTACAATCTTCACAAATTTCTACAAAGGAGAGAAGTGCTTATGCAAAGACTTGGGTAAGCAAACTAATACTTCATTGGTTTCAATATTTCATTGGTTTCAACAGGTGAAAGTGGCAAAGATATTTAGTCCTGTCAGAATCATCTTCTTAGTAGATAAATCAATGATATAGGTTTTAAAACTCAGTAAATCATGTTAATACCATTCAGCTTCAGTTTTATTCTACAAGTGAACTTTTCATACTCTGGCTATAGCCACTGGTCTCACTTATATGATTTGAACACTGTATTCATATGAAGTCCCTTTTAAAAGAGGAAACTCTTCTAAAGTCTTTTGAAATCATTCTGGATCAGTCTGTGAACAAGGGCTATTCAGATAATAGGTATATTTAACTAGATCATATTTCAACAAGTATTAATGAAATATAGATGGGTACCAGAGGTGGGTTTCTCCCGGTACGGTATGGTATGGTATTCCAGAAGCGGTAGTGAAAATCTGGCATACTAGATAGGGCCGGTTGTAATGGTGGCTTGGCCAGCCCCCAAACCTGTTCTCCCATCAGAAGCTTTTTTAAAAAAAGTTTTTTTTCCCCCTGCCAGTTCAGGCAATGGGAAAAAAAGCTTTAAAAAGCAAGGGAGAGAGAGGGAGGCAGGGATGCAGGGAGAAAGAAAGAAAAAGAAAGAAGGAAGGAAGGAAAGTCACTTTTCAGCTTGGAGATTCAGCAAAGGAGAAAAACAAATGCTGTTGCTTTAAATCGGAACTGAGCATGCCCTGCCATGGTATTCTGGGAGTTGAAGTCCACAAGTCTTAAACTGCAAACTCTGGAGTCCTGCTTTAAATTGAAAAGCTGTTCAGAAGGAGGTAACATTCAGCAGTTACTTAGGGGTGGGGGTTGCTTTCCACAGAGGGAAGGGAGAAAG
>JAPKID020003893.1:0-12023 GCA_026931265.2 Tropidonophis doriae
GCGGCCGGAAAACCTGGCAGCCGGATTCGCTAATGCAGCCGGCTGCGTCTCGGCCAATCAGGCATGGCGGTCGGAAAACCTGGCAGCCGGATTCGCTATTGCAACCGGCCGCGTCTCAGCCAATCAGACGCAGCAGCGGTTGGATTGAAATCGGCCATGAGGACTCAACAATCAGCTCTAGCTTTTAGAAATCCACAGGGTCACAAAATGACAGCAGAAGAATGAATAACTCTTTATGCTGCTCTCCAGTGGTTATCCAGATTTCTGCAGGCCAGCTAAGATGGGAACCTTTATCAACCATTTTATTATTGCTGTTGTTAGTTGTGAAGTCTGACCCATCACAACCCCATGGACAACGTTCCTCCAGACCTTCCTGTCCTCTACCATCCTACGGAGTCCATTTAAGCTCACGCTGACTGTTTCAGTGACTCCGTCTAACCACCTCATTCTCATTTTATTATTTATCTATAAATCGAGGTAGAGGTAGCCAAGTCAAGGAAGTGCAGTGGTTAGAGTGCAGTACTGCAGGTTACTTCAGCTGACTGTTAGCTGCAGTTTGGCAGTTCAAATCTCACTGGCTCAAGGTTGACTCAGCCTTCCATCCTTCTGAGGTGGATAAAATGAAGATCCAGATTGTTGAGGGCAATATTCTGACTCTGTTAACCGCTTAGAGAGGGCTGTAAAAACACTATGAAGCGGTATATAAGCCTAAGTGCTAGTGCTATTCAAATGTTTATTATATGGGCACTTTGTGGCCTGGTGCAGCTGATTTTGTTAATGCTTTCATCAGTTAATACAGTGTTTTTCAAACTTGGCAGTTCTGGGAGTTAAAGGCTACCTATCTTAAAGATGCAAAGATTGCAAAAAGGCTGCTTTGGCTCAGTAGGAAGTCCTGCAGCACAGCCCCCTCTCAACCCTTGGGATAACCTCCTTCAAATGTCTGTAATCTTCTCCACATTCAACTCTCAACACAGGTCCCAGCTCTCCTCATTTTTTTCCTGTTTTGCTGTCCATCTTGCTGGATGAGGAACTATGGGGAACCCAAAACCATTTGGCTATCTTTAAAGGTAAAGATAAAAGTTCCCCTCACACATATGTGCTAGTCATTCCTAACTCCAGAGGTGGTGCTCAGCTCCGTTTCAAAGCCGAAGAGCCAGCGCTGTCCAAAGACATCATGTGGTCAGCAAGACTAAACACCGAAGGCGCACGGAATGCTGTTACCTTCCCACCAAAGGTGGTCCCTATTTTTCTATTTTCTATTTACATGCTTTCAGACTGCTGGGTTGGCAGAAGCTGGGACAAGTAATGGGAGCTCACTCGGTTACATGGTGCTAGGGATTCGAACCGCCAAACTGCTGACCAATACAAGCTCTGTATTGTAGCCACTGAGCCACTGCACCCCTTGGCAATCTTTAAGCTGCCTTAATAAAAGTATCAGTGTAAAAGAAAATTGAGGTTTTTATGTATTTCCCCCCCCTCTTAGAATCAACATGAGTAACTTTCTCTTTTGTATCGCATTTACTCAGGATAAGAGCGTTGAGGCATGAAGTCCAATAAAAAGGCCAGAAGCCATGGCTCTGTTATAGGGGAGAAGGGGAGGGGGATCCCCCAGGGAAACAGTATGTAAACAAAGACCATCTCTGTAGCCTTTACACCTCGCTTTCATCCTCTTTTCTTGCCTGGATCTCAGGTGGAATTAAAGGGATTAAAGCAGAGAGTAAATGAGGCGAGTGTGCAAAATGACTCCTTTCTCAACCAAACGGCATGTTCCGTGCTGGGGAAATGAGATACACATTTAAATCTCATCCATCCACCGCCTGTGGCCACCAACGTGTACCTGCCTACTTAGCCCAAGGGTTAATTAATTGAGGCTTCAATGCACTATTGCAAGAGCATTATTGCATTTGATACTCTACATCTGTGATTTAAAACTCTTTCAGTCCCTTGTCAGCAAGGGAGGGCTTTAACTAGGAAATTAGCATTCAGATAAGGGTATGGTCTATTTGCTTCTGAAAGGAAGGAAATATTAAGGATGCTGGTGCACAAACCACACTATAACATTCGATCCCATCATGGATAGGACTCCTGAGCCCAGCTTCCCGAGGGGGTGGGAATGTCACACCAAGAAGGGGGACATCTAAAAATGACTCTGTAACCTCCAGAAGAAACCATTACATGTAGGAAACAAACTACCAAACGCACTGAAACAAATGACAATACCATTTAATTTATATGAAAAATACTTTGACCTTACCTCTGCTTCCAAATGCATAATTATTCAAGTGTAACATTTTGGCATTATTCTGATGGCTTTATATGCAAGTTGGTCAGTAGTAAAGTGAGGATATGGGAATACTGTGCTTTGTTTTTTGGCTTTTCCTTCTTAGCAATCAGAATATGTAACATCACGACTCTCAACTTTGTATACTAAACAGAGTATGAACACTCGGCTGCTAAAACACATCACACATTTTTCAAAGTAATGGTTTATTATAAAACGTGAAAGGTAGTTGATCCATCAATTAGCTATCTGATTTGTGGGGTGCTGATACAAACATTTGGACTGCACAAACAGCACAACCATTTTGTGAATCGTTTCCAATCCATTTTGAAACACTCTATTTTTTCATAGATTGTTTGGGAATCAGTGGGTTGCGGCTAGTTGTGTCCATCTGGAAGCAGAACAGTGTTTGCCTACAAAACAGATTCTTTTCACGTGCTCCCCAACTATTGATACCAATTCTTCAAAGCAGATTTGAGGACATATCCCAGAATGTAATATTGTAGGCAACGCACTGTTTCAATGAATGTAGTCTATAACAAAATAAACAAGAAAACCCAGCAGACAGTTTCCTGCTCCCATATGTGGTTAATTTTGCAAGGTCTCTCTCCTCCCCAACCCAAATGTTATCTTCCCTTTCACCATTAAGATTGGCAGCTTCCAGCTTTAATTGGAAATAACAATTGTTTCTTGTTAGGGTGACTATTAGTTTCATTAAACTGAAATTATTGAACCAAAATCAATCTAATGTGTACCCCGCCTCAAAACCATCATTGGACTCATCCAACTTGGAGAATTATAAGCCAGACTTTAATTTTCCATTTGTTGGCTAAATCCATCTGAATACATGCATTTTTTTCAGGTGAGCTTTGGGCCTGGATATGGAATAGGGCTATTAAGCTATTCTTGTGGGTGACATGCAGCAGGACTTTTGAGATCCTTCTTTTTCTGCTAGATCTTTCAGCAACTTTTGATGCCATAAATTGTGGTGTCCTTGTGGGCTCCCTATGAAACAGAATGGGTTAGCTCACTAGGACCAACGTGCTGTGGGACAACTCAATGCAGGGCAATTCAATAAATGCAAACATGAAATTAATTTCTGGGCAATCATGGCCCATAATAATAAAAAAAAATACAAGAATTGCAATAATTTTGATGAAGATGTTGTCACCAATAATAAAAGTACCTGAATGAAACAATTAATACAGTAGTGAATTGTCCTGTGCTTAGTGGTACTACGGTGAATTGCCCATGGTGAGCTGGCTGCAGTGAGTAGTTCTAGACCCATCTAGAAGGGTTAGTGACTAGAGGCACTGTTTCATATTGACTCCACTGCTCCCTCAGTGGGCAGTTCCAGGTTATGTTGTTTGATAGATATATTCTCCATGACTACTTTCATGAAATTTCTTATATTGTTGTTTGGATTTCAGTATTAAATTACAGTAGATGTGAACATTTTTTTAAAGAAAGGTACAACATGTTGCAGCAAAACTCAATGATATTCTAACATTTTTCATTATTGTAAATGGGGTAGTGACGAGGAAAATATTTGCTACCCTGTCACATTCAGAAGATATTGATATCTTCTGAAACAGATCTAAATTCAAGGTACAAAATGCCACAAAATGTAACATTTTGGAAAGTATTTTATATGTATGATTGAATTTGGGTTTTACTGATGATGAGAATTTAACAAGCACAAAGTACAGTCAAGAGCATCTAATACTCTATAGACTTGATGGCTTTGGGAAAGACACCCTTCAAAGTTGCCTATTTAATAAATGTAATAGGACTTTTCAGTTTCATAAAGCACTTTGATAACTGGAAAGTACCAGATAATGGGCAGGATGTTCCAACTATGAATTTCAAAGAAATTAATCGACTCCTTCAGAAGCCTAAGAAGCCTATTAAAGTGGCCACCCCATTCACTCTTTTACAATCTCTGTGGGCACAAAACTCAGACTGAAACGATCACCCAACAGTGCAAGCTTCTTTTCATCTTCTTCTAGCATAAAAATAATTTTTTTCACCATATAAAGAGTTTTTACAATAGTAATAAAACAACTCCAGGGAACATGGTTGTCTTGAGCTAGTTTAACTGTGCTTGGTACCTCATAACTCCCTGGGATGTGGCCACCTCATAATAATCACTTTCTTTAGTATGCCTTGCTCAACTGAGGAATGAAGCTCAAAGATCATTGTAGGATAAAAATATGAATCTAAAAACTTTTAATGTTGATCCTTACTGTCTGTCGTAAACGCTATTTCTTTCTATTGCAGTAATAACACTTTAGACTACTTCCTAAGTATGTCAAGCATTCAAAATCCAAGATACATTTATAGACTGCTGTAATAACACAATTAATCAAAAATACTTTATTTGCTTGTGGGTTAATAACGGGATGGACCAAAATTAAGTTACTTCTGTACTCCCAACAAGCTGAGAAAAAACACTTTATCCCTCTGTGCTAACCAATGTCTCAGACAGTGTTTTATGCTAATATTTCACTGGTTTCTCTCTAGAACTTTATTAACTTAGATACAAGTTTTTTCCAACAGTCCGTGCATAAAGAAAATCTGCATTAAAAAATATTTAAAATATACCAAACTGGCTGAGTCTACACATGCAGAACAAATTACCTTTGAATTATGCTGATATATGCATCCTGAATTATGCTTCAGATTTTAACTGAGGGATTACATTAAAAATTATTATATATTGCAAGTTAAATCTGATATCAGAATACCACGTTATGAACAGAGCAAAATTATAAATACCTCCGTGGTAAGGCTTTAATGTAACAAAATCTGGGGGAAGCTGACTACAGAACTGTTCGACATTTTATAGTGCTGTTTTTAAGCAAATATAGACACATTTCCTCCTTTTTGTCTTCATGTCTTCAGCACAGTAAGCTCCACCTTAAATATTACCTGGCCTTTTGAGCATCTTGGTTTTTAAATTTTATTTGGGATTATTTTCTCAGCAATAGTCATTCAAGGCTTTGTGTATTGTCACCTTGTAGATTGTCTGCTTCTTTCTTTCATATGTCGACAGACTGACAGCCTAGATTTATGTTATTTAATTTATTTCTTGATTCCAGCAATCAGCTTCAATACAACCCTTTCAAATCTATGATCACTGTAGTCTGTAGATCACATACTTTTTCTATGGTGAATTCGAAAAGCACATTGCTATTGATTTGATATTATTACTAGCATATGTTCTAGAAAATAAAGATTTGTTGGGAAAATATTGCAACTGAAAAACCTGCCTTTTGATGCAGGAAAGATTTATTTCATAGAAAGTAGATTTATGTTGTAGGCTTTTTTTTTTTTTTTTTGCAGTTTTTGACTGGAACTTTTGTCACTGAGGCCAAAAAAGTTTAAAAATACACAGCTAGTTCTTGAGTCATCACCAAAATTGGGACATAATTTCTGGTTGCAAATTGTTATGATTGTACGTTGAGGCACCCATGTGGCTGGATTCAATTTTACATTTTTTGCCACAGCATTAAGTAAATCACTGTGGTTGTAAGTGTGAATCCATTCTTCTGAATGGGCTTTTTCTTGCATGGAAACCAGCAAAAAAGAAAATTAAAGTCACCAATAGTGGTGATTTGACAGCAGGATGTTACAACAAGATATAAAGACAAGTTGGTTGCTAAGCAGGGTCACATGATTGTGAGTGTTGGTGGTGTGTGGTGGTAGTGGTGGCGGCACATTTTAGTGCTTTTCAGTCCATAATGCACCCATTCTGGACCTGTTAAATGACAGGTTGTAAGACAAGTACTTCTTCTAGTGTGTGTCTTTAGATAACTCATAACCCTATTCATATGGAACATTCAAAAGATGCTATGCAAACATTAAATGTTACAGACATCCTGGCTGATGGAAATAAAGCATTATTCATATCTTACCTTTGGTATTTCTGGATATTTTACAAACTAATAAGGATTCCAGGCCAGGTGAGACTCAACAAAAGACTTGGCCCAAGAGACCATACCCACATTTGTGCTAATAAGTTATAATATATAATGTGATAAAAGAGAAAATTATTAAATGCATGACTGGAGAATAATATAAATTATATGTGGATGTAATTAAATATAAATGAAATGAAAAATTGTTTTTATCTGGTGCTACCCACCACCTTTTGAAGAGCCCCTCATTGTCTGCCAGTCAATGATTAAGTGAAATTTCTTGATCTAGAACAGGGGGGTCAAACTCAATTTCATTGAGGGCCACATCAGAGTTGTGTTTGAGCTCAGAGAGCCAGGACGTTGGTGGGTATGCATGTGGTCAGGGATGGGCATAGTCATGATGGGTGTGGCTGGTGTGGGCATGGCTCTGGTGGGTGTGACATGGGAATGTACCTCCACACACATGGTTTTATGCACTTATAAAAATAGAGAGGCATATATTTCTGTCATTTTGATTTTTTAATACTTAGTTGATCTACTTGATCACCTTATGAGAGAGAGAGACCAGATCAAGAAACTGACACCACAGGAAGACTAAAACTAGAAATTATTGACGTAGGTTATAGCAGCAGAATCCTGCAAGTCTCAAAGGTAGTTATATAAAGGACCTCCCTTTTATAACCATCTGAGTCAAAGATAGCCTCCTGGAGCACAGTTTTGAGCCTGGAAGGCCTCATGGAGCACTCTGGAAGCCCCATTTTTGGACCTAGACAGCCTGCTTCAGCACTCTGGAGGCCCTGGTTTGAGCCTAGAAGACTTACTGCAGCACTATGGCAACAAAATGGGTCACAGGGAGCTGTGTGTGCCCCCCCCTTGCCCCATTTTTGCTAGCAGAGACACCGTAGGCCAGCTCCGCAGGCCAGATCTAAACACCTCATGGGCTCGATGTGGCCCATGGGCCTTGAGTTTGACACCCCTGATCCAGAATCAACAGCCACATCTTGGAATCTTTCTATGTAGCCCTTAGAAGAAAATCCAGATTATTCTATGCAATTTTTGGAAAAGCTCTGGTAAACTATAGTATTCCTTATGCATTTGCTATTACCATTCCAGCATTCCACCCTCTTCTTGTCACCCTGCTAGAATACACAGTTAATGGCAAGAAGATTTTGTTAGCTGTTCATCTTAGCTCATTGTTTATCCTTTGAAAATGAAGCTTTTTACATTGTACAATGGCATTAAAATTATAGGAGTCCTCAGAACATGCTCAGTTTGACAGAAGAGAGAAATTGAAACAGGAACTTCTACTTGGAGCTGTATGAAATAAATAGTGGATGCAGAAAACCAAGGCATCTCCTTGTTGCTTTTGAGTAATAGAGTCTTCATTTCATTTATGGCCCAAGCAAATAGAAATCTCATAGATGTGTGTGTATTCACTTTCATAGCAAAAATGAAAATGGGAAGAGATTCAGAAAAATAAACTGCTAGACCTTGGACAGCACATCCTTTCTCCCAAGATCTGTACATTCTTTTCTTTCTGTTTTGTTTTTTTTAGGATAAAGATAGTACCAAGATCTGTCTGCCTCCCCCTTATTTCAAAAATTACATAATGCTGTACCTAGGAGTCCTAGGAGAGGTGTTTCTGTAATTTCCCATTCATCCCATGCTGCTTGGCAAATTGTCCTTGATATTCAAAAGACTCCCATACAAAATGTATATTTTATTTTGCTGAATCGTAAATCTACTCCACTTTTGGGATGGAATGGAATCTGAATGGAATCTTCAAATACAGCATCTTTATATGGAATATTAAACTACTTTGGCTGGCCCATGTAAAACATAGCTCCTTAACTACTCTTCCCATGGTCAATTTGCTCAGTTGCAGTTTCATTTATTGTCATTGCACCTGTACAACGAAAGTTCTGGAGAACTGTACAATTTACCATAAATTAGTCTCAGATTTCAGTTTGAAATAGGAGTCAATCTGTGTATCAAATATGATGCACACAGCACACTAAGCAAGCACTGATAGTATCAAATATTATTGCCTTCTATAGAAGACCTATATATTGTGTGGGTCAGGAGGAGGGCTAAGAAACTATCTGCTGACCCCCTCACATGCTAGACATGAACTGTTTCAACTCCTCCCTTCAGAATGGCACTACAGGGAATTGCAGGCCAAAACTACTAGACACAGGGACAATTTTCCCCTGGAGCCATCATGCTGTTGAACACCTAATTCTCACACTGGTGTTTAATGTCTAAGTGTATTTACCAAAGTAGTATGGCTGTAGCATTATTATTTATCCTTCTTATTATCCTACTTACGCCACCCTCCCACTGGTATTATTATTTTGATTACTATTATTTTGTTGCCTTGCATGTATACTGAAAGCTTCTGTACCTAACACAAATTCTGTGAGCCTAATCACAACAGTGTCTTGTCATGCCCTACCCTGTCCCATTCTGGTATCTGGTCCACTAAGTCTTAAATATGGACCTAATTTTCACACAGAAATTGGCAACATAGACCTAAATTATATGTTGTTTCGATGATGTGTTTAGCAATGATATTCTGGAATAAAACAAATTAAATACAAAATGAGAAAGAATGGGTTTCAACAAGCATATGGGTCAGGATGACCTCACATATTTACTGGCCTCACATGTCTTCAGCCATTCTATACTTAATCATGATTTATTGACTAAACCATAATTGTTGGCTTCACACAATACACTGAGGCATGTAACATTAATTATAACCAATAGTGGTTGGGTTCATTCTGTACTCTATTACTCTAAGCCAACACCAACATACCACAATATGATTGTCTTGGGGTGAGATAGGAATCCAATTAAAAAACTTTTAGCATATCCCTCATAAAAGGTTCCTGTGCATGAAATCTAGCAGTAGCTGATAAAGATCTGCTTTAGGGATCACAAGACCAATTTTGCAGTTCTAAAGTAGAACTGCTGTTAGCATGAACCCACAACCCACATGGCCTTTTAATTCATTGCACATCTTTTTTTTAAACAAACAAAGAAAAGAAAACAGCAAAGATGCTGTCCTGTTTCCCGCCTATTTCTTAGAAATCCTCTGAAGAAGGTATGATGATTTCAGGAACGCTGAAATAAAGTAAAGAGAGTGCAACTGGCCATTTACCAAACTTGTTTAAGAATGAAAAGAAAGGACATGGTTTGGCAAGAGAAGAGGAATAGGGGGTGGGAGAGGAGAAGATAGAAAACACAGTGAGAAGGGAGGGAGGGAGATGGTGAGGAGATAAAATGCCTGTATGTTTGAAAGCCTCAGAGGGCCCTGCCCTTATACTCATTATTAGAATCTGTCAGGCTTCCTATCCTGAATTTGTCAGAATACATTCAGACCCTAAACCTACCCCCTTTCTACTCAGTGAAGTCTAGGGGAGAAGAAATAAGGTGATGCTGGCCCCTCAGTCTCCAATGACCATAGACAACATCTTTAATCACACAATGATGCAAGCCAGGTTCATCAACTGAGGAAGAAATTTCTCTGTGTGGGGGGAGGGGAGGGGGCTGTTGCCAGCATTACTACCAGTTTGATGTGTGCAAAACAAACACACACTCCACATGTGCACATTTGCATATAAATAGGTCTGCACATGCGCAAAAAATATTTAAAAATGAAAAAAAAATCATTGGTGCAATGAAAATTGTTCTGCGCATGCACAGAAATGAAAACCAAGATGGCGACGCTGTAGGAAAACAGGTTCAGGGGCGTGGCAGGACTGGGTCACTGCCGGTTCCAGCAATCCAGGCCGCCAAACCACTACTGGTTCCCTGGTGTATCCCTAAGACACAAAAACAGTTTAAGCTACGGTCTGGAGTTGTAAAAATACAACAATAACACTCCACTTTTACAAACCTTCTTTTAAACTAAAAAAAAAGTACAATTAAGGTAACATTTTGAAGATATTAGGGAGTGCTTTGTTAAACTAAATGACTTTTCTGAATGCAACATGAATGTAAAAAGTACACCCTATATAATGGAAAGAATGGTGACTGAAGAGAAAGGAGCTGCCTGTCATTGGAAAGAAAACGACCCTCTAAATGTACCATCCAATTAGTACCATCCCATTTGCTCAGGTTGACCACCTTGACTAGGAAAACACATTGGCAGGTGCTTCATAATGTGTTGCTGTTCCGTTTGGTTTTTTTTACTCTCTGATGTCATCATGTAGGCCAAGAGGTGAATTATTGCAATTTACTAATATTACATGCACTTAGTGAAATGGAGGTGCTTGAGAAGAAAACATTAAATGTAAATGATGTACATTATAAAGCTTTTTTTGAAAAAAAATAGTTTTCATAATAAGGGAACACCATCTTTTGGAGGGGGAAAAAAGGGACATAATGTGAAATCTCATTAGAACAGCCATTCTTGGAATCTCAGCAAAGCACTTTACACAACTGACCCAGTTTCAGTGGCTAATTATTTTTATTTACCCGTAATGTCCTGGGCCTTCGGAAAAGCTGATTTCACCTCTTTCCATTTAGCACAGACCACAAATGCTCAGCAGAGAGTTGAGTACCTTTTTCTGCTCTTTGGCTGTAGCTGACTTTAAATAACATCAATTAGACTGGAATTTGTTCCTACTGTTTTGCTCTCCACTTCCTGACGATTCAAACTGAACAGTTTCTCAAAAGTACCTCTTGGCTTTCCTTTCTCCGCAGTATTTTGTTTAACGCCATAGTAAATTGATTGTGGAAGCTCTAAATAAAAGAAGGGATGCAACCACATAAGCAGCCTAATAGGAACTAAAAAAAGGGAGAGATACTTCAAGCTTTTTGCTTTTCCCCCCTGATGAGACATTCCCTATTTGTTAAAATGCACTACTTATGGTGGCCATTTTTCTTCTTACAGTATATCTGTTTCCACCATTAATTAATAGAGGAATGAAAGATCACGCAAAGCAAACCTTAAACAATATGAACAAAGAGGGCAGAATGAATAGATTCTACACACCACTCTCCCATCTCCTTCAAAAGTAGTCCTGCACAAAGGTCCATAACAATTCTTCCTTGTTCCCTGCTGCTTTTTATTGTCTTTCAGAAAACCAAAGACACAAAGAAACTAGACTGATGGGTAAAATTTGAGTGGGTTAGGAAAAGTTGTGGACCTGTAATAGTATTGGTGCTGACATTTCACTTTGTAGATAATTTGATATCGTTCAGAAACCATTGGACAAAAGACAAGAATGTGTACCGCTCACTGCTGGCTGGAGTCACAAAGATTTAGTACAGGCAGTGGAAAATTCAGCTGGGGAGTATAAATCAACCCTCAGGATGATTTGAATTATCAATTAGTTCCAACAATCTGAGTTGATTCAATTTGATTCTGGTTTAATCATAATTCTTAAGATTAAAAATGTATTGTATAAAAATGAAGGCATTTTTCCTTTCTGTCTATCTTTCTCAGAGAGAAACACCTAATTGTCCTTACCGTAATTCCTTTATAGCTTCCTTTACACTAGTGAAAAGTATTTTCTGAAAATATTATTTGTTATTAATCACATTTATGTGGCCGTCCATCTCAAGCGATTCTAGAAGATGAACAAAGTTAAAATGTATTATTTTGTTAAAGAAATTAACAGAGGCAAGTCTAGATTTGGGGACAATTCAATTGCATAGTGTTACAAGATCTAATCCAATCTGGGTCGGTCACCAGTACCAGTGATTTAGGCTTCCAAGCTTTTGGACCAGGGGTGGGATTCAATTTTTTTTACTACCAGTTCTGTGGGCGTGGCTTGGTGGGCGTGGCATGGCTTGGTGGGCGTGGCTTGGGC
>JAPKID020003894.1:0-12023 GCA_026931265.2 Tropidonophis doriae
TCCACTAGGACTCCAAGATCCCTCTCACAGTTACTACTATTGAGCAAGGTACCACCTATACTGTACCTGTGCATTTCGTTTTTCTTGCCTAAGTGTAGAATCTTACTTTTTTCAGCATTGAATTTCCTTTTGTTAGATAGTGCCCAATGTTCAAGTTTGTCAGGAACCGAAATGTGATGACCAGCATCTTGAATTGAACCTCAAGCTAAGTGCCAAAGAAGTCATTGTCAAGCCCGAATTTGACATATGTGTAGCCATTTTATTTAGCTCTCTATTATACTCATTTATTCCTCTTGTTTCTCTTTACTATGTAAGGGGGTGAGTGGGCTCACATTCTTAAGGTGGGGGGAAGGAACGAATAGTGAGAATTGTTTTGGCTGTTCCTGGTGAGAACGGAAGGCGGAGTTTGAAGACATCAGGCAATGTGGATTGAGTGTTTATTGGAGAATGTGACTTTTGAAGGATGTTTCTAATTTACAATATTCTATGGTGTAATTCCGGTTTGTGCCAGATCCGGAATTACAACAGACTTTGCCAATTGAATGTCTACCTAAATAAAATAAATTTTATTTTCAAAGACGGACTTTGCACATTTCTTCTTTAAATGGGTTTCATCACGCTGCAACTTTAAGGAGGATAACAATTGAGCCCCAAATTTCCATTGGTAAGGGAGGCAGTTAAGTGAGTTTTGCCCCATTCTACAACCTACAGCCTTTCTTGCCGTTGTTAATCATTACAGTTTTTAATTAGTAACATGATTGTTAAGTGAATTCGGCTTCCCCATTGACTGTGCTTGTTAAAAGGTTGCAAAAAAAGTGATCACATGACCTTGGGACACTGCAACAATCACAAATATGAGTCAGTTGCCAAGCACCTGAATTTTGACCATATGATCATAGAGATCCTGCAATCATCATAAATATGAAAAGTGGTCATAAGTCACTTTTTTCAGTGCCACTGTAACTTTGAAAAGTCACTAAATGAACTGTTGCAAGTTGAGGACTTGTTGCCATGAAAGCCATGAACTCTTGACTGTCCTAATGCAATGTTATCAGATTTCTTTTTTTTTTCTTTGAAGATGTTTTGCTTCTCATCCATTAAGGATGTAAATGACCAGCTGTCTGCAAGGAATATATATCCTTCCATTCCTTATCATCCAGTCGGAGCTGAAGAAGCTTCTTGGATGAGAAGTGAAATGTCTTCAAAACAAAAAACAAGAAAGTCCAGTTGCCTCCTGAAAAAGCACCTTTGGCACAACCATGACCTGGATGACTGAGAATCTCTACAGACCTTCCTTTACTTCCCCATGCTGCTGACCCCTTCAATGTCCAATCAAATTCAATTGGTCTGAATGGTCACTTCAAGTGTGGATTGGTATGCAGCCATATTCCATTTCCAGCTGGTCAACCTTGAAACCAATTCTCAGGGGGATTCAGTGCACTTTTCATTTTCCTTGAAACCTCCACCCTCCAATCTACCCCCCTAGAGTTTATAGCATTGAGCAATAGAAAAAGAAAAGTATGAAGTGGCAGCTGAAACCCTTAAATACTGCATTTTTTGCACTATAAGACACTCCAGGCCATAAAACACACGTAGTATTTGGGGAGGAAAACAAGGGGGGAAAATTGCCTATCCCTCCCAGCATCCATTGGTATTCAGCACATTATCGCAGCATGATTTAACATGAACAACTGATTGGGGTTGGATCAGCCTCCTGGAATACTGCTGATCAGCTGTTCCCGGCTGTGGGGACCATCTCCGCCTATCACTGCCTCTGTGCATCCCATTTTTGGCCTCTGTGCACCTCATTTTTGGCCTCCACAACCCCATTTTCTGCCTTCACATCTCCTATTTTTGGTCTGTTGCAAAACCGCTGCTGATCACCGCTGATCAATTGGCAGTGATCAGTGGGGGCGACTGGTGGCAGCAGCAGCAACAATCCCCATCGCCTGCAATGGGTCAAAAACAGGATGTGTGGAGGCCAAAAATGGTTGAAGGGTGGGGGCCGGCAGGTGGGTCGGGCTTCGTCAACATTCACTCTGTAAGACTCAAAGACATTTCCACCCACTTTTGGGGGGAGAAAAAGTGCGTCTTGTAGATTGAAAAATATGGCAATAAACCTATTCAGTTGGATGATTGTCCTAGAGCAGGGCTGTCAAATTCCCACCCACCGGCCAGATGCGTCATGTGCTGGCCGGTTTAGGGAAGGGGAAAAAGTCTTGATATATCACACGACACCATCATGATGATGTGAGTTTGTCATCCCTAGAGATGGGAAATGTTTTTTTTTTCCTGTTTAAACTTTACTGTGGGATTCATCATTTTAAATTCAGACTTGTTTTTTATGTTTTTCAGATAACAATAGCATTGCTTTATGCTATCTTACACTATATAGTGCTATCTTCAATATGAGTTATCTTGCATTAACTCATGAAAAAAAATCAACACACACACACACACACACACACACACACACACACACACACTAATTGTCCCTTCGCCAAGAATTAAAGTAAGAGAAGAGAATGGATCAAAGATAACTATTAGGCTAAGGTGAGCATTTGTAACCGTTGGATATGCTATATAGGGAAGATATTTTTATACCACTATACAAATGTGTATACTGCATATATCTTCTTGCAAAACTATAGAAATAAAAGATGTAAAAAATGCAGATGCTAGCATGATTGCTGGGATCAAAGCGCAGCTCTTTCATGTGAGATGCACAAAAATAAGGTATGGGGCTCACATTTTGACTTTTTGTATCCCCTGTGGATTTCCTTAGGGTGAATATCAGAAAACAGAAAGACTCCAGAATCTTACTTGTAAATGAGAATGACTTGGAAATAAAAAAAATCTACTCAAAAGTAATCCAGTATGTCTGAATTGCCCTAGGCCTGATGAATACCATTCGATTTCGTCTTTTAATTCAATGTACCAGGATGGTCTTCTAGCCAAATTAAACTTAATGAACTCTAGCTAAGAAAGAGGTAATTTCAGGCACAACTACATAAAAATCTCTTGAGACTAATTCATGCCTAGAAGCATATCTTTTGGGCCATGAACTTTTACAGTTTTTTCATTTATCCTTCATAGCCTTGATTTGGATTGGTTTGCTTTTGACTTTGGGGCTGATTTACTGGTTAATCTTCTCCCATTTGGCCATGAGCAATTGTGGGGAAAATTATATCACTATGTTTTGCTGCTCACAGCTATGCCTTAGGACAGAATACCACGGAGCATGAGACATCATAGATGTTTTGTTACCCAGCTGGGTAACCTCATCTGGTCACGAGAGAATGAAGTTTGCTGACTGTTTATATATAGCCTGGTTGGGAGCTGGTTCTTCTGTGATTGTTTCTAGATGATGTCCACCCCACCCACAATTATTATTTGATGCTGGTTCCTGCTTTATTTGCAATGCCTCAAATTAGAACAGTACTCATGGTGGGATTTCATCAATGCAGAATGACATAAAACTATGACACCTACCGATTTGGAAATTCATTTTCTCTTTCTGTATTAATATTCAACAATTTCTACAATTTCAACATTCTTGTAAATAGCTACAATTTCAATATTCTTGTAAAAAGGTAAAGGTTCCCCTCGAACACGGACAGGGTGCTGGGGCGGCTGAACGCCACCACATGTTTATTGGACCCATGTCCCTCCTGGTTGGTACTGGCCTCCCGGGAGGTCACACGAGGCTGGCTCCAGGGAATTATCAAAGCTTCTTTGAGGGAGGGGTTTCTGCTGGCCGCCTTGAAAGAGGCGGTGATGAGGCCCCTCCTCAGGAAGCCCTCTCTGGATCCGGCTGTTTTGGCCAACTATCATCCTGTCTCCAACCTTCGTTTTATCGCGAAGGTTGTTGAGAGTGTGGTGGCATGACAACTCCCTCGGCACCTGGATGAAGCTGTCTATCTGGACTAATGCCAGTCTGGCTTTTGGCCTGGGTACAGAACGCAGACGGCATTGGTCTTGTTGGTTGATGATCTCTGGAGGACCCGGGATAGAGGTTGTTCATCTATCCTGGTCCTGTTAGATCTCTCAGGGCTTTTGATACCATCGACCATGGTATCATGATGCACCGGTTGAGGAGGTGAGGGTGGGGGGAACTGTTTTATGGTGGTTCTCCCCCTATCTCTCTGACTGGTCGCAGTTCATGTTGGCAGGGGGGCAGAGGTTGACATCAAGGGGCCTCACTTGTGGGGTCCCACAGAGGTTGGTCCTCTCGCCCTTCCTGTTCAACATTTATATGAAACCGTTGGGTGAGATCATCCGTGGTTTGGGGTTAGAGTTCCATCAGTACGCTGATGACACTCAGCTGTACATCTTTACCCCGGACCACCCCAACGATGCCATGGAAGTGATGTCCTGGTGTCTGGAGACTGTGCGAGTCTGGATGGAGAGGAACAGGCTTCGACTCAACCCATAGAAGACTGAGTGGCTGTGCCTTCCGGCATCATGGTATAGTCAGCTGATGCCATCGCTGACTATCGGGGGTGAGAAATTGCGCCCCCCCCCCCAGAGAGGGCTCGCAATCTAGGCGTCCTCCTGGACTCTCAGCTCTCTCTAGAAGAACATATGACAGTCGTGGTCAGGGTGGCCTTCTATCAGGTCCGCCTGATATGCCAGTTGAGCCCCTTTCTGGATCGTGATGCCTTACACACGGTCATCCAAGTCCTCGTCACCTCCCGTCTAGACTATTGTAAAGCTCTCTACATGGGGCTTCCCATGAGGTGCACCTGGAGGCTCCAATTAGTTCAGAATGCGGCCGCGCGGGGGATTCTGGGAGCATCTAGATGCTCCCATGTGACACCTCTCCTGTGTGAACTGCACTGGCTGCCTGTGGCTTTCCGGGTGTGCTTCAAGGTACTAGTGACCATCTTTAAAGCGCTCCATGGCAAGGGACCTGACTACCTGCAAGACCGCCTCCTGCTGCCAAATACCTCCCACCGACCAGTTCGCTCCCACAGAGAGGGCCTCCTCAGGGTGCCGTTGGCCAGGCAATGTCGGCTGGAGACCCCCAGGGGGAGAGCCTTCTCTGTGGCAGCTTCTGCCCTCTGGAATGACCTACCCCCTGAACTACGGACGATCACGGACCTACGCCTCTTCCATCGGGCCCTGAAGACCCATTTATTTCGTGCTGCTGGCCTGTCGTAGTTTTTAAATTGATTTTAATAGGGGGTTTTAATTTGGTAGGCCAATTTATTTAATTATATCTTAATATTTGATCTTAAGTTTTATATTACTCATTTTTACTGTTGGCTGTACACCACCCTGAGTCCCGAAAGGGAGATAGGGTGGTATATAAATGCAATAAATCTTAATCTTAATCTTAATTTCTGTTTAATACATTGAATAAAACCAGAAAGGTACCCTTTCCAGTTACCTCAGCTCCATTTTAACAGGAGTCTTCAACTGTAGAGGATCGGCTTATTCTTGAGATGTTATCAAGTTGCCTTGAAATCAAAAAAGGCTACATATAAATCCAAGTCAGTGGTTTGTATATTTATCTGCCAGATGTTGAAGCACTGGGCAATGGTGTATAGTAAAACATACTGTTTGAAACCTTGCTTGCTCTGCGTCAATTATTCTGTTCTCTATTATCCAGGTTTAGAGACTGATAAATATGTATGTGGCATATGCTAATGATGTTCAATAGACTAATTGGCCTATAATTAGTCAGATCATCCCTATCATCCTTTTTACATAAGGAGTCAATTATAGCTTCCACCCTGTCCTCTGGAATTTTGGTTGTGTGGTTAAGATATGAAAATAAATAGGCCAATACAGGGTCCTACAAATTTGTATTAGATTTAATTAGCTCAACAGTCAACCTCTGAAGGCTTTACCACTCTTGAGCTGATTAATGAGTTTTTGTACTTCCTAGCATTTGATTGGAGTGACAGTGAGGATAACGTCTCTGGAAATTCCTCAGTCATCATAGTCATGGTCCCAAAGGTGCTTTTTTTAGGAGGCAACTGGACTTTCTGGTTTTTCTTTGAATGTCTCACTTCTCATCCAAGAAGCTTCTTCAATGTTGAGCTGACAGTGAGGATAATGGTATATCCATAGATAGGGAACAACATGTAGGTCACAGTAAAGGCCTTGGAAGTGGTGTACTTGAGGGATACTATAATGGAGTTGTATAATGTTGTTATAGTATGCCAAATTGGGGAGTGATATTTGGACTGTGTGGCTTTGATTATCTACGGCCCTTTTTTTCTCTGTGATCTTGGTTTTCTTTCTGAAAAGGGCCTTTAGAGTTCTCTATTACAGGGTTGAGAACTATCAGTGCCTGAACAGAATATGGAGCCCCATGGGGTGTGTGTATGTGTGTGGATTTCTAAGTAGGCTTTCCTTTCCCTCAAACCCACTCCAGGTACAAGGCTTGTACTAATGTCCTAAGCTGTTTTGACTTAATTTACAGCACATTTAGAAATCCCAGGCTGGTAGAGGGAATCTCAATTATTTAAAGTCAGCAGGACCTCCGTTCTAAAATATGCTATTAATGAAAAGCAAGAACAGTTGCAACATTTTTCTAATCTCTTCTGGTTCGTAGGTTCATTGTTCCAGCGGGAAATAATCAGATTCATCACAGGTTTTATTGTAAACTGCCCAGAATCACTTAGATGAGATGGGTGGTGTAGAAATGTGATGAATGAATGAATGAATGAATGAATGAATAAATAACATTTCCATTTCCAGTACATCGGCCAGCCAGATCTCATAGAGTATAAAGAATGCAGAATTTGGAGGCTAGTATTGCTGACTCATCAGTGATGATCAATGAAATGCATTTCAAAGTACATTGTTTTAGAAGATGCAACAGCAGCTTATGTCTGGAAAAAAGCTTAAAGGGCTTTTAGATTTCTCTGATGTCTTAACTACCTTCTAATCCTTCAAAAGTCTAAACAGCTGATAAAGTGGAGGGTAGCTGCTACAAAAACCTGTTCTATCCTCTCCAATCGCTCCGTGCAGAAGTTGGCAGATAGCAACAAGTTAGTAAAACTTTCCGAAAATGTTCATTACATTTTAAAAAACTTGACAGAAGAAAGTTGTTTAGAGAATAACCTTATTCGTTATATTTAAATTAACTTTTTAGAATGCAACTAAAATATCTTATTGGTAACTCACTTAGCGTCTGATCATAAATGAATTCAGAATTAATTACACTTAGAAACCGAGGACATGAAGTGTGTTGGATTTTGACCCTTGTTTATAACTCCAATTCTAAACACGTTTACCTGGTTGTCTACTTAAATGAACTTTAGAATGGGACTTTTTATTTGCCTTTATGAGTTTGACATATCCGCTGTTATTTGTATAGTCAGTATTTTGGCATTTGGAGATCCAAGGTCATTTGTCTCATAGGATATGCTTGCTATCTTATAGATACTTCCATACAAAGTTGTAAACAGCAATGGAGGAGACTTACACTGGATCTTTGTAATTGTAGCCACTGCAGTATCCACGCAGTCATGATTGTTCTACAGGTGCTTGGCAATTATGATATTGCGGTGTCTTGTGATCACTATTTTTGACCTTCATTGCTGGCTTCCAACAAACAAAATCAATGGGGAATCCAGCAGGAAATTGTAAATTGTGATTACATGACCGTGGGATGCTGTAATTGTGCAGGATTTGCCTAACAAGTGGAACTGCTGGAATGGCTGGGCCCTGTTACCCACTGTTAAGAAAGGACTATATGGCATTGTTCACTTATTTAACTTGAAAGCCTGATGACATTAAAAGGAATATATGCATTCAGTTTGGTTCTACAGAACTATGATTTTATACCTAGCTGTTTAGTGTTAATAACAAAGTTTGTCATATAAAGCCGATCATTTTCTTTGTTTTCTCCATCCTCCTCTTCACGAGGTTTCAATATTTAAAGTTTTGTAAATTAAACATTAAAAACACATAATCCATCCAATTTTAATTCTTGCTCTCTGGGTTGTGTGTAGGAGTATAAACAGTCACTGGAGTGTTTAGTGAACTAGAAAATAGATGAAAATAAGCACTTTCCTCTGCTTAAAAATCTTGTTCGCTCACTGTTCTGTCTTTCAAGACATCCATTTGTTCCTAAACTGTTGAAAAGTATCTCATATCACATTCTGCAATATTTTTGTCCTTTAATTGAACTGTGGTACACTCATGGCCACACAATTAAGAAATTAATATTGAACAATATCATCCATCCTGATCTTAAAGTCTTGTGGACACTTGAGGACATATTTAAGGGTGGTTTCCTTTAATACTGAGTTAACCTAGGCTGCTAAATGTTCAATATTCAGATCAAGATACACAGAAAACACATCTTTATTGACTGCATTTGCTAACACATTGAAGAATGCAAAGGTATTTCTTTTTCCATAAGCAAATGGGCCATGGTCCCAATGTGTATTAAAGCATACACTAAATCGAAACATGATGAAAATTATGGCAGACAGACCTATTCCAAGGCAACACAAACAGCATGCATAATACAGCTTTCACACAGAACAACCTTGATACATTATATTGCTTTAAGGATTAACTAACATGGAAAATGTACAAAAAGGAGAATAGGTTTTGCATTAATGAAAAATACATTTTTTCTCTACAAAGGAATTTCTAATACAAGAAAATAAATATTGCAACATAAGCCAAAAATAATTTAAAATTGCTCTTTTCAATATATTTTCAATATTTCTCTTTTATATTAACAAATGGCACATCACTTTCTTTGAAACAAAGAAAACAGGTGGCTTTTGCCTCCTGTGACATTCATATTGTTTCCTGTAACTGATACAGAGAGGGCCTGTATTATGTCAGTGTGGAATGGACCAAAGTGTGCAAGGGATTCCTTAAAGAACAACCAAATTGCCACACCCATTTAGTAACAGGAAAGGGAGCCTTTGTGACAGGTTGCAAAAACAGGCAGGAATGAATTTTACCCTTCCCCCCTGCCCCCAACTCTTTGGGGAGAAATGGCTAATTCTCCACTGTGCTTTGGGGAAAAGCACTGCCAAACCTTTGTTTCCTAATAATGCTGACAAAATAACGATCAACAAAAGATTCAAAATAGACCACAAAACTCCTGTTTCTAAAAATTGAAGGTGAAATTTGAGTGTATTTGAGCATTTCCTAAAACCAGACTCTAAGACATTCCATTTAAATCTAAGGTTTCAAAAACAATGTTTGATCCTTATTAATGAACACAAAAATGAGCTTTACTATAGCCATGTTAATACATAATCATGATGCTAACAGGATTCACCCTTTACAGTGCAAATGTCAATGCCTGAAGTTCACACATTATTGGATTAAAGACCTTTATGTAATAAAATAGACCATTTATGCTCCCCCCCCCATTCATTTCAAAATACATTTATAATGCATCAAAAATATTTTTCACATACAATTCCTTTTTCCTTTATGCAAATCTCTCTAGCTTCTACAAGAAAAGAGGCAGGTGCTAAGTAGCAAAGGAAGATTGGCATTCTCCTTAAAAGGGTTTTGACGAATATGCACATAGCTGTCAACTGAGCAGGAGCTAACAGAGACACTACTGGAAACAACACAAAAGAACAGATTTTAAGTAATTCAGAGCTGGATCTTAACCGTGACAAAACACCCGCCTTGTGCGATGAGTAACTCCCTTCGACAGCTAGCTATATATATCAAGCCTCAAATACGAGAGAAGACTTTGATTTAACCATCTGGAGCATTTCACTGTGTTTATTCCACCACACGGCAACACTATTATTGGGGGCACAAACAAAATGAAAACAAAAAATGGGCACGCTGGCATCCCTTTGAGGGCCTTCAGAATGGGCAGTTTGGATTTGGAAGCAAACTATGTGCCTTAAAACTTGTACCTGCTTAAGGCATTCACTCCAACCCTTTAAGCTCCCAGCCTCCCTCTTGCCAAATGGAGCCTGGCCCCACCCACTTTTGGACTGCAACTGTCAACACATTCCTCTAAGTTAGGGCAGCTGCTGAATTGACGGAAGTTGTGCCCTCCTCCATATTACATCGCAGAAGCTGGCAGAGGGCTTATTCTTTAATCCCATAGACTGAAACCAAGTCCAAGGCACTTACTGGACTTCACTGTAGCTACCTTGGCAACTTTAAAGAGGCGTGGACTACAACTCCGAGGATAACCTCTTAAAAACTGCCAAAGTTGAGAAACATTTCTATAGGGACATTGTGAACTCTTGTGAGCATTATTTAGTCTGATCATATTTCTTTTTTTAAAAATCCAAATCCATATTCCTCAGTATTTGCAGAAATACATACTTCACGAACCCAGCCTTGTTCTGTCATTCAGCGAAAGAACGTACACACTTCCCCATAAGGTTTCAACAATTGAAGTGTGTATGTGGATTTTTACCAATTCATGCTACGTGCCTGAAATGCTTCGTAATGCACAATGTAAGAGGTGGAAAGCTGCAAAAGGAATCAGTGAAAAGTCTTTATTTGCTGGCAGAAGCCCCTGTGGAGTCAAACCACTTCTGTGAGGGGAAGGGCAATTAAAGTTATTAGGAAAAAGTGGGTTCCTGTTTCTTTGTGAAATCTTCGGTATCCTTTTTCTCACATACAGTTTTATTCTCTATGCAACAAAACCCATGGTAGCCTTGTAAACATTTGCTCTCTGCAAAAAACATGATAGCTAAAGCAAGATGAGCATATCATGTAGAAAGGCTGTACTCCAACACTCCATTCAACTCTGTGAAGTCCCACATGAATACAGGCTGTTTTGTTCCCTCCAGTTTTAAGGAAGACTGTAAGTCGGCAACATTCAATGAGATTTTTGTGATATATTTGTCTATCTATCTATATATCATTGTTAAGATTGCACTGGAGACTCTGGACCATGGCAAAGTAATAATTATTTTTGCATTTTCTTTTTTAAAAAATGGTTTCATAATAGAATCTTATTCACAGTAAAAAAAAAACCCACAGAGTGTTCTATCCTTCTATACATCACCTAAATGAAGAGAAGTGTTGCTTTAGTTTGGTTGTTCTTTAAAGTTTACCCCTTTTGCTGTCCTGTATTGAGTGAGCAAGCAAGTAATGCAGTAGCTAGCAAATGAAGCTGCATTCAGCAAGATTTCTGGATTTTTTTTTCTGTTTTTAAAGCAATAGTTGAACTGAAGCACACGGAAGCAAGATCCATTAAAGGCAGCATATTGATTATTTGTATGACATAACTAGGATATTGTAGCTAAAGTCTAGCAAGCTTGATAAGATAAAACTAAGTCCTATTTACTGTATTTAACATTATCTGAACATACCAAGCTTTGAAGATGGAACAAAATTTACTTGCCAATCCATATGTTAGGCTGCTAACATTGAACGGTTCCATTTTGGTCAATGATTTGAAAAATTGTTTTGCAATCATGTATCAGTAAAACACTGACGTGTATTTGGCAACTGATTTTGGTTTCTTTCCAGAATAGAGATTCTCTAAATTATAGCTCAACTGGAATAGTATTAAGGACTTCAGAAGACTGGTAAAAATAATGTGACTTTCAAAAAAACAAAATAAAAAAGAAAACCCTATAGTTTATAAAAGTGTCTAAGAGATCCATTGGAATTATACTCATTGTACCGTCACCTCCAAAGTTTGCTGGTTGAGCTCTGGAGGACACCTCTAAAACAACAGCAGCTTCATGAAAATTTGTTCACATCCAGGCAGGAGCTAATGGCTGTTGGTTCAGTAAACTTTCTTGCAGGAGTTTGATCCACTTGGGGAGGACTGTCCTTGCTCTTTGTATAGATGTAATTTCACAACATTTATGTATCCCTATCAAATTGATATCACATGGAATGTTTGGCTAGTGCCATAGAAGTCTACCTGATTTTTGCAACTCAACTGTAACTTTATTTCCTTGGATTTTATTTGGTTTTACCTTCCACTTCTTTTATATTTGATTTGACGTAAGTATAGTATCTCCCAGAGGTGTACTGAAGCATCTGCAGTATTTTGCTGCCTAATACTTAAATTGTCATTTGTGCAAGAGCCGAAGCCT
>JAPKID020003895.1:0-12020 GCA_026931265.2 Tropidonophis doriae
CACCCACCCATCCATGAATAACACACTGCCATGATTCTTTTCTAGCTACATCTGTACATTAGATGGATGTTCTTCTGAAGCCTTTTTGTAGTGTAACTTAATAAAATGTGATTTTGTAAGAGAAAGTAGACTTTTAAAGATTGGTACGAAGGAATGTATGGGGCTGGTACTGTTTTTATTTGGAAAAAAAAAGCTATTTTCCCTTTTTTAAAGTCTTCAGTCTTGAGGATTGCACTTATTACTCCTTTGTAACAATTTAAATTTATCAATAAAAATAATAACAGTAATAATGTATTATCTCTTATTTCTTTTTTATTTTTAACAGCAAAAAGAAAAGGGATGTTAAAGTGAATCTCTAGGGTACATAGGGTTAATAATAATAAAATCCTAGACAGGATTCTACACAGTTCGTATATAAAATACATTGTACGTTGCACATACAGCATTTTGCACTCATTTAGAGGGAAGGAGATGGTTTTCATTCTCTTTCCATATGCTATCTTCCTTTTTTTATTTTTTGGTTGCTTAATCTAATTTCCAAGAACTGAAGCTTGAGCTTCTCCTGTGCTATTTTCTTTCTTTGCAGCTTCAGATGGAAAGTCCTTGCATGTGAGTATCGTTAAGAACAGCTTACATGTCTCATATGTTTTTGATTAACAGATATTTTCCAAGAGACGAAGAGAACTTTAGAAGAAAAGTTTACATAAAGAGAAAGTACTGTATCAAATCATCTTAGTGAAAATTAAAATCCATTTTGGATGGGTGAAATATGGTATGGTCATAAGATTAACATTTATTTCACATGAGTAAGATTAATCAAATACAACTACAAAGACTCAGATGTAACTACCTTTGTTGAAGTCAACTCTGAGCACAAGTATAGGCCATAAATTTTCCTGCTCAGCTAATGTGAATCAGTGCAGTACTGTCTTATATACATATGGCTCCTGAAGAACAGCTGCTGGTTTTCAGCTTATATGTCTTGGCAGGAGCCAATTAAAAACAATGAAAACAATGCAGAAATGGTTTTAAAATTAAGAATTAGCATTAAATAGTTCTAAAATGCAATTAGAAAGTCAGCTAAAATCCTACCTATTTTTGAAATGCCATGTGGACCTTCTTTAAAGGCAAATAATATGTCAGATTTGTTATTTCAGCTTGGAATGTATTCTAATGTTCCAATGCAGTTATCCTAGAATTACAGATCTCCACCATGAGCATTTCCTTTGGATGTTTTCAAGTGCATTCACAATAACTTGATAGCTTTGTCATCCTTTTAAAAAGTATATTTCTTTTGATATGACATACCTTTAAAATGCTAACTAGGAGAGTGCACCAGGTACAATGCCAGAAAAGAAGTGGAAGGGTTGGAAAGTTCTGTGCAGTTTATTTTTCATCCTATAACAAGAAAGGTTGTGTCAATGGTTTGTTATTCCCCTTTCTATAGGGAGAAATCAGATGCCGTCATCTGAGAACCTCTGGTCTCTGTCTCGATTCCCAAGTGAGACTAACGGTGAAAGAAGCAGTTGTTCCAAGCCTGTGTTCAGAATGGCCAGTCGCTTATGCTTCATGCTTTGTTTTGCAGTGATGCTTCCCTGCACTTCCTTTTGCTGGCAAATTTGTTTTGATATGCTAGCTTTCCTATGCTGTTCCATGAAATTGTGTACATATATGAATGTGACTTTTTGTTGATGTTGTGTTTGCTTCGTTTGTGACGCTTTGTTTGCTTTGTCAAGTGAAGCTTTCATTTTGTATATATTGCTGAAAGTAAAAACTGCCTGATAAACATCTGACAGAAATGTTTTGAATTTAGCAGATAGATAACATTTAATTTATGGTAGTCATATGAACTTTGCAAATGCAGTTCAATCACCTTGAAATGCAGAAGGATTGTTAATGATTTATCCTTGTACATTGGCGTATGGTTTAGATATTTGGTATTTGTCACATGCTTTGCCTTCCATAAAAATATTCTAAAGCTAATTTGAAAATCATTTTCCTATACAATTTGCTTTTATTATTCCCATGGAACCTGTTACTTCATATTATTTTCTTGGGAATATTTTCATAAATTTCCCTGTCCAGTGTTTACGTTCTCCTATAATCAGAAACTTAATGTTTTTTTATTTATTTAAGTTTTATAAACATCAATATTGTTAACTTGTTTATGCTCAGCCTCTCAGTTTGTTGCAGTTGCTGTGAAAAGGAGAAAGAAAAGGTCTAATGAACACAAAGAGAATTAATTGAAGTACCCTAAAGATATAGATAACTAACTTGAATTAATTTTTTAAAAAAGTGATTAATGAAGGAACTAGAAGGCAGGATAACATGCAGGGGAAAATGACAATGACTGTCCCCTGAGGCAGTTATATCAAATATGCATATATCCTATGAAAAGAAATTTTAAATTAAATAATAATGTACAATGTAGCATTAGAGTCTGGAATAAAGAATAAGTTTCCCAACTAGTAGTTCACTAAATTGGAATTCTGACTGTCAGGATCTTCCCTTAGAATACATAAGTGAAAAAGAAACCTACAATTAAAGGAAAATTCTTTTAATAAAAGAACATATTACTAAACCAATTAACCAACATTTCACTATTGTAGTATATTAATATGCATTTGCTTTTCTTCAAATCTCTTTTGACTGCACTAGTAGGGAAACAAACTTGATGTGGTTAGTGGGAATAGTCAAAATGGATATTTTAATTTATTTCTAACTTTTTCAGAAATCAAAAAGAGATAGAATCCTTTTAATTTCATTCTGTTGGGGACATCCATCAAATTTCCTAATCGCCTTGCTCTGATGTGTATTTCAACATAATAGAAACAAATTGTGGAAAATCTTCCAAAATGAAGTTTTATTGGAGCAATATATGAAGCACTTGTTATATAATTATTAAAGCAACTGTGTTATTTGCAATACTGATATGGTTGCTTTCAGAGTTGGTCCCAGCTATCTCCACAGGATGCTTTTTCTCCTTCACTGCACTTTCTGCCCTGGAAAGGCGCCTAGGAACAATTGTTCAAGATTTCTGGATGATACAGTTGCTTTGAGGTTTTGAAAAGATGTGCTTGTATCCATGTACACAGATCACTGATATTCTGAACAGTTGCAGTATGGTTTTGTCAGCTGATTCTGCTTTTCTATAGTTATAGTGCCCTGTGGTTAATGATTTGCTTCAGAAAACTGATACAGAAGGCAGCATTAACTGATTATATACTAGGTCAAGAATATTAGTCTACTTTCAGGACTCTGAACAAATTCTCAAACAGGTGCTCAGAGTGCTTTTAGCTATGATTATAGAATAGATTGTGCAAGGGATATCCAAGGAGGAGAATGTTCCATAAGGCAAGTGCCGAAATACTAAATATAATGTAATGCAAGCCAATTCTTAGAAACCATAAGCTTCAGTATCTTAAAATCTAATTTGTTTGCCCCAAAGACTTAGGAATTTTGACAGCATTCTAAAGTTTAGTCATATAAGATGAGTGTGGTTAAAGGATTAGTTATACTATCATATACACTTCCTTTAGGAATTATCGAGTAAAATTTTAGTCTCTATCCTGACGGTTTAATAAAAATGGATTTGCTCAGAAATATATAAAAATGATTATCTTGCTAATCTGATAAATGTAATAATATTGTTACTTCAGCATGTTTTATCCCAAGATAAATATATCCTTTTCAACATACCCAGTTTTGCTGTTAGAATAAATTGTCAGTTGAATCAGTTTAAATCCTAACAAAAAAGAATTGAGTCAGATGGATTAGCGCAGTGATGGCTAACCTTTTTTGGCCCGCGTGCCAAAAGCGGGGGGAGCGCATGGGGGTCATGTGTGGGCATGCCACACCCATTATGCTATGTGAGTGACCCCCTGCTTTTGGTGCGCTTTTTTTGCCTTCTCCAGGCTCCAGAGGCTTTCTAGGAGCCTGGGGAGGGTGAAAACATCCTCCCCCCACACCTCCAGGGGCTTCAGGTGCTTCCCTGAAGCCTCCAGAGGGTGAAAAACGGCCTTAGAAGAAAGTCTAAATCAGCTGACCAGCGCACACATGCACACTGGAGCTGGCAGGGCAATGCCT
Organism: Tropidonophis doriae; assembly: GCA_026931265.2. NCBI lineage: Eukaryota > Metazoa > Chordata > Lepidosauria > Squamata > Natricidae > Tropidonophis > Tropidonophis doriae. The sequence goes on from JAPKID020003895.1 coordinate 4,087, forward strand.
TGCCCTAAGAAATGGTTCCGTGTGACACCTGTGGCACCTGTGCCATAGGTTCGCCATCACGGGATTAGCATTTTTAAAAGAAAACCAAGACCTCATGATAGAGTTTTTTAAAATTCCACCACCAATTAAACTACTGCTGTCTGTTGTTAATTCATTCTTGCATTACACAAGTTTTCATACAGAAATTTCATGGGGTAAAGAAAATAATTACTACAATTTATATGCAACATTAAGAATTGATGCTAAAACATTGTGAATAAAATATTAAATGTTTTTCTGTGACACAATTATATAAATAGTCTGAAGATACAGTGTGATATTATTACTTGGCTGTTTGATTTGATTTTTATGTTTGAAAGGAGATGGCCTTTATAAATGGTAGTTAAGGGGAGATCAGTCTAGAACAACAACTTTCAACTTTAGCCAATCAGAGGTCCCAAATGCCACCAACCAGATAGTTCAGTGAAATATGAATGTGGTGTTTGAAATATATGGAGAATCACTTAAATTTTTAGTTATGTTTCTTCATCTGTCACTTTATAAAAATATGTCAATGGATTTCTTGGGATAAATGATTGTGATTCAAATTAGAGGTCAAGGTGTCTTGCTTTTTTGGCTCTCTAATGATAGACATGAAAAAAAAACCCTATAGCAAACACCTTAAAATGTGTGCATTTTAAATTATTTATGTATTCACCCAGAAGCAATATTCTATATAGTTTGTTATTTTTTAGCTATTAAAATTATATATTTATTTTCTATCAAACATACTGTATATATTTATATATTTGAATGTCTCTCATATTGCAAGGACACATATAGGGAAATGATGAGAATCTTAGTCTTCCACCTACATGAGTTAATTTGTAGGTCACAAAAAGTTAAGAAAAAGATGCCATGCTTACTAGAGCCATGCAAAATATTTGCAAGACACACTTTGCAAGTGTGTTGCTCTATTTACAGTGTGGGGCTGTAAATAGAGCAACCCTCCTCAATTCAATTCAATTCAATTCAATTCAATTTATTAGATTTCTAAACCGCCTCTCTCCCCGAAGAGACTCTGGGCGGTGTACAGGAAATTAAAAACATCTAAAACATAACAATTTATAAATATTTAAAACCAAATTAAAGTTATCACCCTGTACTAAAATTTTAAAATCATTAAAACTATTTCCCATTAAAAACCCGATTAAAACAATGTGGACTTCAGACTGGGGCTAGGTAAAATAGATTACCTCAAAGCCTCAAAGCATTAAGCCTTTGAAAGGCTTGACATCATTGCTATGAAGGTTCTTTATGTGTGTCCATGCAGAGGCAACATTTCTGCTGAGATTGTCACATAAGGTTCCTCCAAACTCAGTGCTTGAAGCATTGACTGTATGAAGAATTGACTGTATCATGTTAAAGATGCAAGTGGTGAAGCAAAGTGGCATTCATTGTAAAATAAAATATTTGTACATACACTGCATGTTCAGACAACATAAGAATAGCCTTAAAATAGCCTTACTGAGCTTTTGAGAAGATACAAGGATCACCTACCCCTGTGGATAGTTTTATCCTGCTTGTCCAGAAGTTGCTTTTTCAAAAGGTAAGTGGACTTTGTTTTTCCTTGAAAACATTGTGCTTTTCATTCAAGAAGTTTCTTTAGTTCTGACTGAATTTTGGATCACTCTCAGAAAGAGTGCTAACTTTCATTGGTGTTCTTTCTGCGAGTCATTGAGGCCACTTGGAGGTAAGGAAAGGAGTCCTTTCAGCAGTTCCAGGAAAGTTCCACACCCATTTGTACTATTCAGGTGATACTGAGGCCACAGATAAACCTCCAAGTAGTCTCAATGACTCCGAGAAAGAGTGCTAACAACCAGATGATTGCAAGGAATGTAAACCCTTCCATCTTCCATCATTCAATCAGAACTGAAGAAACTTCTTGGATGAGAAGTGAAATGTCTTCAAGGAAAAACAAAGTCCAGTTGACTCTTGAAAATAGCACCTTTGGGACAACCATGACCTGATGACTGAGAATCTCCATAGACAGCTTGATTTATTATTAGGGAATCCAAATGTTAACTATTGTAACTGTAGCTAAAAAGAAGCACAAGATAACTGCAAAGTCCTTTGAACCAGTTTGTGCTGTGTGCCTTTATAACAATAGCCATATTTAGACTCATGTGCAGAAGCTGTTATTTATATTACAATAGCTGTGCCTCAGTTTTCTAAATATTAATTTGCTCACAACAAAAATTTATTGTTGAGTTAATCTATGAAAGTTTTATTCTTGTGTAGTAAAATAATTGTTTCAACTGAGAATTGCTATTTTCATAGATATTGCGAATCTATTAAAACTAAGCTTTGGAATTGTAGATATTTTAAATATAAAGAAAGAAGAATGTGAAGGTTGCAAATTCATGGACATCTAGAATGAATGTGCAGATTTAAAAAAAAAAAACTAGCCTACTTTTAATAAGCCCTTAATATACTGTATGCTTCTATTTCACATCTGAAGCTCCATTTTCTTCATAAACTAAAAGAGATTTATTCAGGATTTGAAGTTAAAAGCAAAATAGAATATTGTTTATGGTCAAATGTGTTTCAATTTAGGGAATTTTAGGCACAATTCAAGTACTTGTGCATTGGAAAGGAATTTTACATTGCTGCGTAACTCTCTGGTAGATAGCAGAGTTTTTTATATCTGCTATTTTTATAAAGAAAACTAAAATATTAATATGGTAATGACATATCTTAAATATGTGTATATAGGCTGCAGATGTTCTTGTAAGCTAGGTAAATAAAATAGTTGAAGTATTGCATGTATTGCTTTTCTTTAGCATCATTTAATGTCATTATGTACAACTTGGTGACAATAGACAGACAACCTTGGCTGAGCTCCTAAAAAGCTAAGTAGGATAATACTTGGTTGGAAATTACCAGGAAAATCTACATGTGTAGTTGGATTTTTCATGAAAACATGAAGAAAAACACACACTCCAATCCTAGAAAACCTGTTTCCACTCCTTCATACAGTGTTGTCTCCAAGATTGTTTTAAATTTAACAATGCAATGTAATGTCACATGTAATCATTGTAAATTTCCATTTTTTTAAAAAAAATGAGGAACATAGTTCATAATGATATTATTTCAGATAAAAGTGTTTATTCTTTTAATTGTTATGTTTGGTTTCTCCTTTCTAGAAAAAAGCTGGCTTAGCAATGTAGAAGTGTTCCATTTGTGTCATAGAAAAACTTCATGGATGTCTCTGGAAAAAAAAAATCACCTTCGACTGGAACTACTTGAAAGGTTATTTAATGAAGCTGCTTCTGCTCTCAGGGGCTTTAAAGCTCGATGGATTGTTTCATTTTTTGAACTTCTCTAGTGAGTCTGGAAATGGAGTACTGAGCATTTTCTTCATGATATATATTAAATGATCAGCATTTGAACTTAGAACAAGCTTGCTTTAAAGCTCTTAAGGCCTAATAATGCACTTATTGGTTATCTGTAAGTCACATCTTTCTGGAACTTAAAAGAACATCAATATTAAAATTATAAACCAATCTCATACCTATTTAAATGTTATGGCTACCAAATTAAAATCCTAACAAATGCCATTTTTGTAAAACGTTTATAGAAAAGCCATGACATCTAAGCTACATTTAAATAGGTTGAGATTTATTGTATAGATGAGACTCATAAAATAATTAGATGATTTTTTGCCTCTCTAAAACACATATACAAAACTGATATGGTTTCTTTATTCATTAAATATTGTATGTGGATTGCACTATATGACTTAACAAAGTTCTTCCTTATATAAAAATAACTGCATAAGAATCTAGTTCTCAAACATGTTGTAGCTAATTCAAAAAAGATTTGAATAAATTCAAGGCTTTTAACTTGAATTTATAGTGTTATAAGTGCAGTAATAGTGATACTAGACATTATTTTACAATAAAAGAACATTTTGCTGAATAGGTACTTGCAAGAATGTCCATTTGAATCTCCTTAAATGTTTAGGAGAATTTTGTCTGTCTTGACTCTGCAGGAAATATGAGGAGTTTTCTTTCTTTCAAGGGCATTTAATCTTGAATTCTTGTCTTCAATAGTTCTTGAGTGGCTAGCTCTTATCCTCATTGTGGGGTGTGATAAACATTAAATTTTTAAATGCTGATTCCAGGGTATAAACATCTTTGCCAAAATGATAGCAATAAGGTCTCCAATAGCAAAGACAAAATAAATTTGACTTTGCTATTTCCTTCCTCATTTCAGGAGAAAAGTCAAAAATTAATAAATATTAAAAGTAGAATCACTGCTTGCTACCCAGTTTGAAACAACTATCTTTCCATTTTACTAGGGGTAATTTTAAGTAAACTGTACCATTGATGTAACGGTGGAAAACAATTCTTAATAACAATTATTCTTTTTAAGGCAGTGGTCTCCAACCTATGGGTCATAGTGTACTACTAGGCTGTAGCCTATTTGCAATCGGGCTGCATGAATGGTGGGTCTGTGCGTGAGCACATGTACACAGAGCTCAACATGTGCAACTTGAACTGCATGTGCATGGACGTACCCATCAGCCTCTCACTTGTACATGTTGGGTTGTGCACATATGTGTGTGATGACCCACTGTTCATGCAGCCTCAATCCCATCTCCCCCTCTACTGGACTGCCAAGCTGCAAAGATTGGGGACCACTGTTTTAATATATAATAAAAGTTGCAGAAGTGCACCACTTAGGCCTATCATAGGATTTTTCCAAAAGTGCCATCTATATGAACTAATTGGAACAGTTAATACTACATAACTCCAAACTAGGATTTCTAAAAAGTCAGGTAAAGATCTGCTTGCCATATTTTAAAGATTTTTAATAGCTGTTCTGCTCTTCATGATTCTTATTTTTTTGTTGAAAGAAATATTATGTCCAACATGTCTGCAATGGAGGAGGTCAAAATCTGCAAGATGGATGCTATGGTATCATCACCAAAACTACATGCTTTAATAGTGGCGCAGTACTTAAAATGCAGTACTGCAGTCTAATTCTGCTGACTGCCAACTGCCGACTGGCAACATTCAGCAGTTTGAGTCTCACTGGTTCAGGTTGACTCAGCCTTCCATCCTTCTGTAAAATGAGGAGCCAGATTATTGGGGGAAATACACTGATTCTGTAAACTGCTTAGAGTGGGCTGTAAAGCACTGTGAGCCAGTATATAAGTTTAAGTGCTATTGTTCTGTTCTTTTTGTACCTATGGCAGTAGAGAGTGAGCCTGTGCCTACCATTTTGCTGATGTCGACTTCCCCATGGACCTATATGGCAGTGGCCAAACTGGCATGATATTAAATGTCTGTTTGCTTTTGCTTTTACAAATACCTTCAAACCTAAGTCTACAATTTGCATTTTTAAAACGTATATGAAATGCTAAGATACATTTGACATCAGAGTTGAATTCTGTCCTTGATGCACAATGATTAACAATTAATCTTGGAAAGATCTTTAAAGCATAACTTCTATCATCCTGTTTTGGTCTCTATCATTTAAAGTTTGCTTTATTTCTAATAGAAGGCATCTTGTAATTCTTATACGTTGGGAATGCAAAATTAGCACAGAACTCATATACTTTTCTCTCTGTATCCTGAATAGAGCTAGACTATCAGGCAAGTTAAAGCAGTATGTCTGAAAGATTTATATAACTGGATACGTATCTTCTTCTTGTTGTTGTTCATTAAGTACAGTTTTAAAAAATAAGTTAATGGCAGTGTTTTGAATTACTTGTGCAAATGGGATAGATGATTTCTAAGCAGAGCAAAAAAGGGGGATAAATTCCCCTCTTAAGGTGGGATGATAATGTTGCCTTTGTCAATGGTGACTTTTCCCTTTTCGTCTTTTAAATTTAAACAGTCTTAATTCTCATACAGGGTGGAGGGATTTTTTTCCACATTTTAAATTTTGTTTTAAAATAATCATCTCCAAATACATGTGTAGAACTATATTTCATCTTTATTTTCTGACAAAAAATACATAACCATAAATAAATCATGGGCCATGTGCAATCAGATGATCATTGTTAGAAGGGAATAAATGGAGGAAGAACATTCCCCCCTACCCTCCTCACTACCCTCACAGTATCATCAATTTATCCACGAAATGATGCATTCCATGTGAAAAAGACGGGGACTAGTGACTCCTATGAATGCCAGAATTTTGATTGGATTGGCATTGGCTTTTGCAGGCAATTCTAGCTTTTATCCAGAGGTAAATACCCTAAACATAGGATTTTAACTTTAGTGTTACGGTTTCACTGCAAAGGTAAAATTAGAGTGGTCCACAAAATACAGAAATTACTATGGCATCTCATTTAGTGCACCAGTGCTATATTGCAGTATTATTTTATCTAAATTCATAGTATGGGTTAATTTAAAAGCATCTACACATTCTGTACCTCATTAATATAGATATGCACAACAAACACAATATTTTGCACAAGTAATGAAAATGTTTTTCCGAGTGAACTCCTGATAATGTCAAGAGATAAATAATATATATTTTTATGCTAGGGCATATTAATGTAATTTCAGCAATTTTGTTTCCTTAATTGATAATTCTATTTTCTCTGATACTAGCATCTACACATGAAAGAAAAGTTCTGAATCTAAAGTGATCAAACCTGTCAAAATTTTGAGTCAACAAGAGACTGTGATAGCCGAAATGCTTTCTAGTCAGGGAGAAATTATTTCTTTTTTAAGTGTGTATAACTTAAACTGGTGTAAGTGACATATTGTTGCCTTAACCTGAGAATGGGTTAGAAACATACGTGAAGCATACCCATTTGTAATTAATGTCTGAAGTGCAATACTGTGCTAATTGTAGCTCTTTACAATGGTACTCATGCTTAGTGCCTACATAATAAATTATGATGATGCTTAATAATCAAGTAGTGTATAATATCTATTGCTGTGCCTCATCATTCTTTCACACAATTAACTGCTTACAAAAGCCTTTTTACTATTCACAAAATCACCTGGAATTTACAATTTGGGAAGATGTGGAACCAATGTAAAAATATGGTCCCGATGCCTAGTCCTTACAGAGAGTTCAGAGTGATAGTATGATTGATGGTATCAAATATTGCTGAAGGATAAGAAGGGATGCATTCCCACGATCGAAGTTGCAACAAAAATCAACAGTCAACGAGACCAGTGCTGTTTCTACCCATGATCAGGAATGAAAAATGTATACCATACCATCCCTTCCCTAGGCATCCAAAGAAAAGGGGTGAATCAACTACTGGAGAAAAAAAACAAAACTTGTTGAAAATCACTTAAGTTTATTTGAGCTTGGGGAGGGGGGGACTGTGCATATGTCTATCCCACACCACACATGAATGTGCTGAAGTCATATTAGCCAATACAGTAACAAATAAAAATGTCCTTCACAACTTTTATAGAAGCTGACTGATTTGCTGAAAACAAGTTCACTTGGAAGTTGTGCCATCACTAATGACTGATCAGAATTTTCTGATTAGAACATTTTCCATCAATTGTAATTGTAAGGAGAAATAGGAACTAACACGTGATTGGCATATGAAGCTCCAATTTTTTCCTTGTGTTAGAATGGTCAGTTACGTCTTGTGTTTCAGGATTTATGCTTCTCTGCAATAAAGATTCTAAATCCTGCCTAATTACAGTATATGTATGAGCCAAGCCAATTCATGACCAGAATTAAGGGTTAACTGTCGTATGATTTATTGCCCATATTGTGTGGAAGTTGCTCATGCTATCTTCTCTTAGGATGTAAGTGAAATAAAGACAATTGTAAGATTTGAAAGATGGTTATATGATGACAAATAGGAGGCTGTTTTCATTGAAAGTTTTACCTACCTACCTACCTACCTACCTACCTACCTACCTACCTACCTACCTACCTAAATCTATCTATCTATCTATCTA